>JBCEWC010022208.1:0-10125 GCA_038996855.1 Solanum aculeatissimum | reverse complement strand
CTATTTTTATTGTTATCTAAATAAAAATTAATGTTGGGTTTACTATGATCTTATATTTATGACATATATTATTTGCTGCAGGGGTACAATGTTCTATTTTAATTGATAAAATGAAATTAAGAAAACAATTATTTTCTTATATTTTTATGAGTTAATGTGATTTTTAAAAAAAATAAGAAAAAAATTCTTCAAAAATAATATTTTTATTAGGAATACAATATGTTTAAAAAGAGAATATATATACACATTCATAAGAACATTTCTAATCCATTTCGTAACAATAAGAACATTTTTGGACCAAAATATAAATCAAGAGCATTTTTTGATTCTTTTTCATTAGTATCAGGACATTTTAAACCTATTTTAATAGTGGAAGGGCATAAATGACCCAAAGTATAAACGGAGAATATTTTTTATCCTTTCTGATAGTATAAAGACATTTTTGACCTTTTTCTTTTCCCTTTGAAATAATTGTGGAATTTGAATAACAGACTAGAGGAAATTAAGGAACTAAAATCTAACATATTAATTAATTGTACAATTTAATTGATTAATAATTTATAAGTAGTATTTTTTTTTGAGTTATTTGTGTTTGGTAAAAATTCTATTGCAATATTAGAAAAAAGTCAAACTATTATCGTACTGGATTAATCTTTTTTTTTTCTTGTAACTTATACTCCCTTCGTTCACAATTAGATGTCAAAAAATCTGTAATTTGATTTTCATTTTTACTTGTCAATTTTGAGAATCCAAGATAAGACAAGTATTTTTACCTATTCTATCCCTAATTTATTTATCAAGTTAGACTATTTGAAAATATTGAACTTTTTGAAAATATTGAATGACTAAGTCATCTTTAGAGTACCTAGAAAATGACATAATGCATTAACATACCCCAATTCAATTAAGTTAATAGGAAAAAAAATTAATTAAAAAGAATAGTACTATAAAAAAAATTTAATTAAAAAGAATAGTCATACAAATTAATTTGGGTAAAATGATAATCTTGCTACATTAATCATTGTTTTCTTAATAGGTGTGTAATGTTAAAATTTGACATCTAATTATGAACGGAGGGAGTATTTAGGATATTTTCCCGCTTATAAAATCTTTCATAGAGTCTGTACCCAAAACCCTAGTGCTTGTTGCTGTTGACCCTTACCGTTCTGTTATACAGAGGAACCGCTGTCGAGTAGAATGGGAATTTTGGTATTCCCTATTCATCTTCTTATACTCGACAGCGTTTCTCTGTATAACAAAATGTTTTAGGGTCACTATTCTTTTCTGGATCTTCAAACTTTTTTGACGTGCTGGAAAAACATTGAAGCTAATACCAAAACATTGATTTGTGTGAGTTTAGTGTCTATGAAACGAAAATTGCTGTATTTTTTTATTGCTTTCTATTGAAATTTCTGAAAAACTTCTGTTGTGTGACATTTATTTTCATATGCATATGATCTTTACGCTGTTGTTACTTGTTAGTCCATTTTTGTATGTTAACCCTAGGAGCAGTAGCTTTAGATTGTCCTATTGAACTAATGTAGTACTATGATTTACACCCAAAGCAAGTTTTTCTGAGTAATGGTTAGGTAGGGAAGATCACTGGGTTCTACAGTCCCTCTGGACTCCTTAAATTTTTGCTTTTCTCTATTTTGTAGACCATCATATGAATGATTAGTTGGATGACTCAACTGTCTTGAGTATTGATCCTTTGACAGTTTAAGCCTTTAAGTTGCACCGGCTATAGAACTTCTGCTTCAGTTTTGGTACAAAGGATGGTCGGGAAATGGCAAGATATTAATGCCAATCTCATCATTAGAATTCTCCCTTTGGGTATCATAAGTGCTTAAGGTAGTCCTTCAACATGTTCGAAATCAAGAAAACTTTTTGCATAAGTGAAAGAATCTAAAGACCTGAAGCAGTGGATATAGCAAGGACGCCAGACACTCAAAATTTGATGCATCACCTTAGAGAAGGAGATAAAGTAGAAAAGAAGTTTGATGAAATAGTAAGGGATAACTCAAGCAGCACGCGTGGATTGCTGTACACTTAGGTGAACATTGCAATGCACCGTAACTGTTTTTATCCTAAGATTAAGGGAATGATAATTGTTATATGACCAAAACTTTCTACCGTCAATAGAAGTTGAAATAATAAAGTGTGGCAGTTCTTGATGCCAGGGAAGTATCCCCAAGGTTATGGGTGGAGATGTATGCCATTGCAGGAGCGGGGAGGTGTAGTTATGGAATGTTAATTGACATTTTTGGGCAGAATGGATTCATATTCTTGGTTTTTTGACTTTAAGAGGGTACAAACGATTTCTTAACATGAGAGGATGCACTTTGTCCAAGTATTTTGCACTTTGGGCAAAGGAAACAAAACGAAAGGTTGGTCAAAATATGGGAGGCCTAACAGGATCATAGCCATCAATATGGGCTAGGTCTGTTGGATTAGCCTGGCCTAACCCATGATTTAGCAGGGTTGAGCTAAAATTTTTGGAGTCAATTAAAAAATGAATTTTTTACCTCGGCCCGAATAAGCTTACTGATTTGTGGGGCTTTTGCAATATGTGTTGGGCCAGCCCGTCGGTCGAATTAAAGATACAAGATAAAAATAAAAATAAAATAGAGTATTAAAATAATAAGAGTCCAAACTCAAAGTTCATTTAAAAATTTTAAATATTAAAATTTAGGTACAAATTATGTTTTTATAATATGTTAAGAGTAATGCTAATACCATGTAATATTGTCCTGTTACCTTTTATTTTAATATTTTTAAATTATAATTTAATTTAAAAATTTATAAAAAAAAATATACATGTAAAAATGTGAGCTGACTCGGCAAGGCTCACAGTCCACGTATTGATAGGTTGAGCTAACTGTTTTTTGACTCACAAAAAAAATGGGTCAGCCTGACCAGATTCGTCAAATTACAAAGCCTACATGGGCTAGCTCAAATGGGTGGACCAGCTCATATTGACAGCTCTAAAGAGGATGATGCAAAACTAGTGGCAGAATTCAATGTCTTGTGATTTTGATTGTTACAAATTCTGTGTTTGAAGCTCTAAAGTTAGAACTCTTATCATTTGTACAGCAGTAGTTTCAATAATTTAACAGTTTCCCAAATTGTACTGTAAAGAAGTTCTGTAACAAATTTGGATTCACAATTTGCGGTTCGAGTATCTTATTGATATACAACTAACAATTCTTTTTCACTTTTCCTTCTGGTCTTAAACAAGAAGTCACTCTTTTATGTGGATCCTTATTGTTTACAGGAAGGAAGAATCTAGCAGCACATGGAATCATTTTTGCGGACGAGGCTTCCTAAGTATATTTTGACTGGTGGACATGCTTGTTAGACCTGTCTCTAGAAAGAACCAGAAGAAAGAGAAAAATTATCTTCAACAAACAATTATAAAGGAAAACTTGTATGCAGAAGAAGTGTCCCTAGTTGAATAGTGTTTGGACATATTTTCGAATATAGTAAGTAATCGCTATATAGCATTTACTGGCAGTGATGTCAGAAAAGAAAAGTTCTGCAGGCCTATCGTTAAGGGTTCTGGGGTTTTGGTAAGTGGGGGTCAGGACCTGATTGTTAAACTGTAAAGAGCTCTTTGTATGGATTGAAAACAAAAGAAAGAGTTCAGCACCTTCTTGTAGCTCTATTTTATTCCAAGTGGACCATAACATCCTGTCACTTTACAAAAACGATATGTATTTTTCTAAATCATTACTATTGATTTCCAAGTGCTTCAACTTCTGTGGAATTTTTGTACAATATTGGCTTTGATGGACGAATTCTATTTGTCAGTGATGATAGTGATGCACATAAAGAGGCAGCGTCTTTTTGCTTTATGAGTTCCTGAGGTATATGCCTTTCTCCTTATCTTGGTAATCGCCAAAGTCATTTTCTCTCTCTCGGTTTTCTGTAGCCAAAATAAAAATACCTGCGCAACTTTTAGTTTCTTGTATTATAACCTTCTTGGTTCTTTAGAAGACACTTTGAGGCCTTGTTTGAACATGTAGGTACTGAGATTGAATTTGCACTTCAACTTTTAGAGATTCCATGGATTGATGGGCTTTCATGACACATATTTTAGATACAGTAGAACATAATCCTCAAATTGAGTGAATCAATTCAATAGCAAAATCAACTTCTTTATATATTCTAGGACTGAACAAGCTTCAATGATGTATTGTAAAATGACAAGACTCACATTCTATTGAAGGTATATGATGAAACATAACTTCTTCAAAACAGGTAGAGAAGGATGCCCCAATCTGACAATGTGCTTCAAATGGTAAAATTACACTAGAGCAACAACAGATGGAGGCATCCATGTGTCAAGAATATAGAGACCATCAGATACATGTCCTTGCCAAAAATCTGTTTTGCTGTAAGATCCTGAAAATACAATGATCAAGAAAGAATGAGATACAACAATTTTAGGCTTACGGTAAATCTACTCAGAGAGATGAGACTAAATGCAAGGTTATGTATACTTTAGCCAGATGACAAGGAAACAGATGAAGTGGGTTTAACAGTCCCGGATCCCTCAATGTTGCAGTTCAACTCATTAACCATAGTTATTGGACATGGTGCTTTGTGCGACCAAAAACTAAAGATGATTTTTGGATACCTGTCATGTGATTGATGGAACCAGAATCAATAACCCAACTTTTGAGTATACAATGCAACATTTATTACCTGACTCAGCATGAGCAGTGACTAGAGCAGATCCTTTCTCGGTTTCCTGATATTGGGAGAGTCTGGCATACTCATCAGCTGAAAATGTAACAAAAGGTGACTAGACAGAGCAAGATTAGCAGTCTGAGTAGTTTGGTTGTGATTCTGTAACTTCTTACAGTGCCACTTCATGTGTCCAGGTTCCTTACAATATTTACAATGTTACTGTTGCCTCTTTTGTTTTTGTTCTTCCTCCCAGACACCAGTACTATTTCTCACTCATTTGGTTTTATGTATATCGGTTTGCTGATTGGATGGATTACTCTCTATGCATGACAGTCGATTGAAAAAATCTTGGAGAGGTGTTCCCAAAATTAAGAGAATTTGGGATTTGGCAGTCTCAAATTCTGAGGGTAGTCTAGCTAGAAGGTTCATTATTGCCACTTGTTCCCTCTCCACCCGTTGTACCTTGATGTTAGTATTGAATGGGAAAAGTGAAAACCATATTCAGTTCCTCATAAGTTTTCTTGAACTCCACGAAATATGTAATGATGACTCAACTTTCTTCATAGCTCGATAGAAAGCCTTACATACTTAATAAATTCGAGAAACATTTCCTTTGCCAGTATAAAGGAACTCCAAATAATCCATTAAGTCCTTAGCTTAGCAAACTCACCGTGGTAAACCAAACCAACAAGGTCATTATCAATAGAGTAGATAATTTTTCAAGAGTAGTTTGCATCCTCTCTCATCCAAGCCTTTTTAATTTCATCAGTTGGGAGGTCTTGAATAAGATGATCTTCCTTTTCTACACTTTGCAAATAGACCCAATTTCTTACTGCAGTCTAAATAGTTACACCCATTTAATTTATATTCTGTGATCTTGGACAGTGCTGGAACTATCTCAGTCACAGTGCCTTTATTATCAGCCATTTTCGACTAATAAATTGACAGTCAGGCAATGACTAACAAAGTAAACAGTGTGTAGGAGGCCAAAGCCGCAACTGCACCAGCAATCAAGGTGACAGAGTAACCAAAGCAGCTACCCTTAATAAAGAAGAAAGGAAACTATGGTGCAGAACGGATTGATACCACAACTAAAGTGACCAGAGTAACCAAAACAGCTATCAAAGTAAAGTCAGCAAGAAACCTGTTACGCCAAACAGTCTATTCAAAGCCAAACCAGAAATTCTGAAGCAAAAAAAGCTATCCAATCAGGATGGGAGCACCAGGGATGCACTGGGAAAGGGAAGGCGATCCTGAAGATTGAGATCGATTCTGAAGTTGTCGTTGCACGTGCCGGCACGTGATGAGCAGATCAAGGTTGTAGTTGAAGTGTGAGAGCCAATCTCTTCACACTCAGTTGTCAGTGGTGGCTCGTCCAGCTGTAAAATCTTCTGTGCCGCCTCCTATGTTGGCGGTAAAACACAGGTATCACTCTAACATGACCTGTCAATGATCAGAAATTCTTTTATATAACAGACCCAAAGAGATCTAGTCTAATGTCTCTAATACTACGAAACAAAGTGGAACCTTCTCTTTCTGATATCATATACAAGGTACAGAATATATATATATATATATATATATATATATACATATATACATATATATGCTTACAGAGATCCCAACAATAGAAATAAATCAAAATAATATCCTACAGATCTGCTCCTATAATATTTACAGCTCATGCCATAATACTTTTAACATATCTTTAGATTTTCAATATGGATATCATTATCATGCATTGACGTTAATGGTTTGAAACAAAAGATCTAGTCTATTTGACAGCTAAATTGATTCGATCTGAAGATCAAAGGGATATTCACTTTAGTTTCAAGCTATATGATCAAGAGAATTTACTTTTACTTCAAGTCTACTAATTATATCCTTCAATTCAACTAAACTGATTTATATGAATTGGTTACATCAGTTCTTATTTTAGTGTTAAACCAATCCGATTTAAGGTTTATAGTTCCTTTGCTTTAACAGACATTAGGTTCAGTCATACTTAAGTAAAACTTATCAATATCACTCTATATTGCATCAATTCAGGATTTAATCTAGTTTATTCCCTGATTTCCTTGTTTCTAAATGAATATTTATGCATCATTAAGATTCTTCAAGGTGAAACTGCAGGGATTCTGCCTTGAAAAAGATAGAAGAATCAAGGAAAACTCTCTTAGTTGGAAAATCTGCTTCAGTCCTAATGGTAGCAATTTAAAGATTGACATAATTCCACTATTGTTGTGAACCAAGCTGACTCTATAAGGGTCTATGGGCTAAAAATGGTGAATGAGACTGACTCAGTTATAACTATTGGGCCGAGTAAAATATTAGAGAAAATATTAGAGAGTTTTATTTGGGATGCAGGCCCAATTACCATTGATTAAATTGGAGAAGGGAGATGAGAGATAACCATAGCCAAAGCTTCAAATAATTTCCCTCGATTGTTCTTCAAACTCCTAGTCTATTCTAGTATCTCATCTCCTTCTAGTCACCTTGTTATGTTGTTATTCTCTTTCTTAGTTATGGTTGTTGTCACTTTGTTGTTCAAATTCTAACGGTAATTTGAGTTCAATACTGTGTTTATGTTGAAAAATTGCTTTGTTACATTGGTGCTTTCATCCAGAGGTCTTCAATGGAGGACCAAAAATTGCGAACTCCTTATGATTCGATTAATGCCACGAAGGATTTGTGGTCAAGGAGTTGTCTGAAATTCGTTCACTATTAAAGGAGTTGGTTGGAGAAGTTGCAACTGTTAGGCCCCACAGAGTTCCGATGAAGGAGAACAAAGAACAATATCCAGCACCGACAATGTTTCGTCATAAGTATGCATCCATAAAATTTGGACGATTTTGTGGTGATAATCCAAAGGCATGGGTTTTCCAGGCTGAACACTACTTTGAATTCTATAAAATTGCAGAAAAGTATAAGTTATCTCTCGCCTCGTTGTATCTTGATGGGGAAGCTTTGGTGTTGACACCCAATTTTGACCGACCTAAACCCATTTTAGATCGTCATTTGATTAAAATAGGTATTTTTAAAACTTTTAAAATAAATGGGTTTGTTTGCAATAATTGCGTATTTTTCATATATATATTTTAAATATTCAAAATTTGCTCATTTTTTTAAAAGTACTTTTTATATTATTAGTAATAATACTATTAGTTTTTACTTTTATAATCATTTTAGTAGTAAAAAAATAATATTTGCGGTAATATTTGTTTATTTATTATTATTATTATTATTATTCTATTTTTTTTATTATCAATAATACATCAATACTGTACTTTGAATACATTATAAATATATTTTAATCATTTTATCAAGTCTTTAATATAAAAAAATAATAACTTTAATATGTTTAATATTTTTCGTAACATTTTAGCACATAGTGCATACTTTCTTTACGTAAAGTTTAAAATATTGTATATTTTATAAGTATTGTAACTAATTAAATGACATCTATTCATTTTTATCCCAATTTATTCAATTCGTAGCCTTTTCTACCAATTTGATTTCAATTCTAGTCAATTTTCGTGAAATTTATTTCAATTATATCCAATCCTTTTACAATTTCTTTCAAATCTAGTCTGAATTGAGTCAATTTGTGACTTAATTTAAAATTTTAAGGGCAATTTCATTCAATTTAAATTCGAATGGACCCATTTAACCCATAATCCGCCCCATATGTATGCAATTAATCTCAACCGTTTATCTCTCTTAATCCAACAACCCATATTAATTTTCTTTTAATTTCCTTTTTCAATTGTTAATACCCCCAAACCCTAATTGCCTCACTTTCTCTCTCTAGCCCCTCTCTCTCTCATTAGAGAGAGCCGCATCTCCACTAAACCTCGGCGACCACCCTCGTCACCTCCCTCCATCTCCGCCTCACCCCGTGACCTCCCACCAGCCGCTCCAAATCCTCCAGCCAACAACGGCGGCCCACGCCTCTGAAGCTGCTCCGACAGTGACCAACAACCCAATGAAAACCAACAACCCCCTCCGTTCTCCTCAGACGACCCCCTTTCCGTCGTCGTCATCTCTTCTCGCTACAACAACCAGGCGACTCCCTTGATCCTCTCCCATTTCTCTCCTCTTCTGCTCTCCCTCTCCTCCCTCACCTAAAACCCCGTCGAAAATCAGCAGCCCCTTTGTTGCCGGAAACCGCCAACGATCCTCCATCACTCTCCTCTCTCTAAACTGACAGCCACTAAAACAGAAAACCCCGACGGCCACCCTCGTCGCCTCCCTCTTCCTCCACCTCCGGCTGAACCCCGAGACCAGCGAGGCCCCATCGCCGATCGCCATCATGCAACTGCCGCCCCTGCTTCATTTTTATCTCCACCCGTCGTCCCCTCCAAAACAGATCCAACGGCCTCTTTTCTTCCTCCCTCCTCTCCCTAAACCAACGAAACCCCGTCACCACAGGCAGTCCCTCCGCTGCCGGAACCAGACCCCTTTTTTGAAAACCTCACCTCCCGTCGCCGGAAAACATCATGCAACACCGAACAACCCCAAATCAGATTGCTGCCCCTCTAGCAAAATAAATCTCGATCAGAATCGATTGAGGATTAATTCCAGGTTATTATTAACGGATTTGTCTCGATATGTTTTTAGTTAATTTTTTATCATTTCAACTGTCTATTTTCCTCTAGTTGATTAATTCATATAATTCTGCTTTGCAAGTGTTGTTCTAGCTCCTGAACTTTTATGCAAGTAATGGGATATGACTATGAACTCTTTTATGATATGATTGAGTTTTGATCCTGAGAATCACTGATGTTATGTTCGTTTGATATGTTTTTAAATTCAGCCCTAATTAAGGTTTATGATTCATGCTTTGGATGTCTTGCACAATTATGATATGACTTTTTGGATTATTCATAATAATTAGCGGATTGTTATATCCGATTTACAATTATATGAATAACTTTGGTATTAGATTATTTTCAATATTCGGTTATTTGATTTTGGAGGTTAATCATGGTAAGTGTTTGTTGAGCATCTTTCCTATTATAGAATGGTTCGTTGATACTATTTTAATTTGCTGCTTAATTTTCTTCATGAATTTAAGGAAACCTTTATTTGATTTACCCTTAATTGATTAACTCAAAATTAGAGAATTAATTTTCTTTTCTTCTAATGCCATAAATAATTTTTTTCTTACTGATTTGTATTCCTTTATTTATGGAAAAGTCCTTGATGATTTACAAATCTAAATATTCTTTTACCATTTTTAATTAACTCTTTTCTTATTCTTGGTAATTTTTTTTTACTGAATCTCGTGATTGATTTAAGTATATGTTACTCCTTTGATTATGGTAATATTTAGATTGCTACATTATTTGCTTACCTTTTTATATTATTCTTTTCCTTGCATATGTTTTCTCTCAACTATAAATAAGGATCACTTATTCATTCTAAGGGGAC
>JBCEWC010022207.1:0-10125 GCA_038996855.1 Solanum aculeatissimum | reverse complement strand
GGGTGAAAGATTTTATTATGCTTCTGACCCAACACAACTCCCACAGCAGTACCACTCGCGTCACACATAATTTCAAATGGGCATGACCAATCTGGGGATACAACAACAGGTGTCGTGATCAGCTTCTCTTTAAGAGTCAGAAATGCCTGCTTGCAGCTTTCGTTAAAGTGGAATTTTACATCTTTCTCTAACAGCTTGCACAGTGGGTGAGCTATTTTGGAGAAGTCCTTTATGAAGCGGTGGTAAAAGCCTGCGTGACCCAAGAAACTCCTCACCCCTTTAACTGAAATAGGCGGTGGTAGTTTCTCAATTACTTCTATTTTCGCTTTATCGACTTCTATGCCACTTTTGGAAATTTTGGGGCCAAGGACTATCCCCTCTCTGACCATGAAATGACATTTTTTCCAGTTCAAAACCAAGTTTACCTCTTCGCAGCGTTGCAGGGCTTTGCTCAGATTGAGAAGACAGTCATCGAAGGAATCACCTACCACTGAAAAATTATCCATGAATACTTCCAAGGTGTCCTCAACCATATCAGAGAAAATTGACATCATACATCTCTGAAATATGGATGGAGCATTACACAATCCAAACGGCATCCGTCTGAAAGTGAATGTTCCATAGGGACAGGTGAACATAATTTTCTCTTGGGCTTCCGGTGCTATTGATATCTGATTATATCCTGAGTAACTATCCAGAAAGCAATACCATCCTCTGTCGGCTAACCGATCTAGCATCTGGTCCATGAAGGGCATGGGGAAGTGGTCCTTCAAGGTCCACTTGTTTAGTTTTCTATAATCCATGCACACCCTCTATCCCGTTACAGGCCGTGACAGGACCAACTCATTTTTGTCATTAGCTACGACCGTCATTCCCTCCTTTTTAGGTACACATTTGACTGGGATAGCCCACTGGCTATCTGAAATTGGGTAAATCACCCCAGCATCCAACCACTTAATGATCTCTTTCTTCACAACCTCCTGCATGGGCAGGTTTAGCCTACGTTGGTGTTCGATGCTGGGGATGCAGTTATCTTCCAATTTGATTTTGTGAGTGCATATACTAGGTGGGATTCCCACGATGTCAGCAATAGACCATGTCATCGCCTTTTTGAACCTTTGTAGAACTACCAACAGTGCTGCTATTTGTGCATCTTGCAAATCTGCAGCCACAATCATCGGTAAAGTATCATTAGTGCCAAGAAAAACATACCTTAGATGGTGTGGCAACTCCTTGAGCTCCACAGTGAGGGGCTCTTCAACCGAAGATTTGGCAGGTGGCGACGGTCTATTCTGCAAAACAAGGTCCAACCTTCTCGGCATGTAGGGTCTAGTGCCCCTACCTTGCAGTGCTTGCACTACACTCTTGTAGTTATTTATGTTGTCATCGGGGAAGTTCATAATGACAGCAGCTAGTTAATCAACATCCAACTCTTCATCAACAGGAATCTCGTAGAAGTATGTGTCCTCTACATCTATGACATTACTGACATTTTTTTGGGTCTCTTCATAGATGCACACACATTGAATTTGACTTCCTCAGTATTCAAGAGGAAAGTCAACTCTCCTTGTTCCACATCCACTAGTGCTCTACCGGTAGCCAGGAATGGTCTCCCAAGAATGATGGGAACTTCAAAGTCGACCTGACAATCAAGAATAACAAAGTCTGCAGGAAAAATAAACCTGTCCACCTTTACCAGAACATCACACAAGATTCCCACTGGTCTCTTAACAGACATGTCTGCCATAAGCAGCCGCATGGTAGTGGGTGTGGGGGCTCCCAAGCCCAACTGTTGATATACTGCTAGTGGCATCAGATTTATGCTTGCTCCCAAGTTGAAGAGGGCCCGTGCAAATTTCAACGCTCCTATTGTGCATGGAATAGTGAAGGCCCCAGGATCCTCCTTTTTCTCAACCAATGATCTTGTAGCGATTGTGCTACAATGGTGGAGGATTCCGACCGACTCAGATGTAATGGTTCTCTTCTTGGTCACCAGGTCTTTCATGAATTTAGCATATCCCGGCATCTGCTCTAGTACCTCCACTAATGGTATGTTAACGGACAGTTCTTTTAGCATCTCCAAGATCATTTGGAACTTCTCATTGTCTTGCTTTTTCTTCAGCCTTGGTGGAAATAGTGGTGGTGTCTTAGGGATAGATGGCAAGGGTGGTGGTTCTGGTGTGTCTCTGCTAGCTGATTTACTAAAAATTTCAGCTTCTTTAGCCGTCTCCTTTGCGTCCTTCACTACTGCATCAGGTTGTTGCTCTTCAATGTTTGGGTTGACACTTTTCCCCTGAACTCCTTCATCCCTGATCAACACTGGTTCCGGGATCATCAATCCATTCCTAGTGGTGACCGCCATACAATGCCCATCATTTTTTGGGTTTTGAATGGTGTCACTAGGAAGGGCCCCAACATTTCTTTGATTTAGTGAAACAGATAACTGACCCATTCGGTGTTCCAGTTTTTTGATGGAAGTGGAGTGAGAGTCCACCAGTTGGTGAATATTTGACATCTCCCCATGCATATCTCGCACCCCACACTCAATAGCCCTCTCCTTGTCCAGTACCTTAGCCATTATCTCTTCAAGTTTCGTGGCTCCACTGCCCACATTTGGGCGTTCTCTATTCATCAGAGGTACATATGGAGCAGGTCGATCATTTTAGAAATTTTCCCTATTTTGCCAATTGCCATTGTCTCTCACCACCGGTCGATCATAATAATTTTCTCGTCCATAGTTTCGACCATGGTTCCCAGCGTTGAAAGGCCGGAAACCCCTTGGCTATTTAGCAAGTTAGCCTCTTTGTCGAACTCATAACCTGCACCATCATACCTGGGTGTCAAATCTACTGCTTTGACCTTTTCTATACCTCCACCAAACAACTTCTTAGTCAATAAGTCCATCTGTGTCAGCATGTGAGTCATGTCTTGATCACGTTCCTCTTCTTTCTTACGCTGCTCAGCACTCATTCCAACAAGGAACCCTGAGCAGTCTCCATCTCTTGTGTACCAGGCTCTACTATTTTTAGATGCTTGATCTAGAATCCCAATAATCTCGGGGAATGTCCTGGCCATGTAAGAACCTCCACAAGCTGCATCAACAATGGGTTTAGTCACAAATTTACATGACCGGTAGAAGACTTCCTTGAGATGCTCATCAGTGAGGTTATGATTCGGACACTGTTTAATCTTCTGTTTGAACCGCTCCCAAGTCTCGTATAGTGCTTCAGTTGGTAACTGTCGGTGGGCACCTATCTCGCCTTTCAGCTTAAGTTTTACAGATGCTGGGAAGAACCTTTCTAAAAATACTTTTTTAAGCTCACCCCAGGTGTTAATAGAATCATACTGAAGTTCGTTCAACCATTTGGTTGCCTCCCCAGACAGAGACAACGGAAATAGCCTGAGTCTGATTGTTTGTTGAGAAACCCCTGGGATTTCAGAGGACTGACAAGTAGAGATAAAATTCATGAGATACTGGTTGGCATCTTCACGTGGTTGCCCAGAAAACAAACCCTTCAGCGACAACATCTGCAACATAGTGCTGGTGATTATGAACTTTACCCCCACTGGCTATGGTGGTAAAACAATAGCTCCTGTAGCACCGACACCGTCTTCCTCATCATATCTTGCTCATAATTGCTGGTGAGCAGGTGGCGGAATCGGGAGTGGTGGTCTATCCCCAACATGGTGTGGAGGAGGAACCACCAGTGGAACTCTCTCAGCGTTCAGGTCATGAATACCAAGTCCATCATGGCCCATATTTTTGACATTAAGGGCTAGCTCTTGTCGCAGCTGCACCTCGCGCTCTTGAGCATTCATTTTTCTGATTGATCTTTGTAGCTCTGGGTCGTAGGCCAATAAAAGTTCACTTTTACTGCGGGTGGCGAGAATCCAAAGCCTGTCTCCTGCAGTACTAGCAAACATTAACAAAATAAAGTAAAATTAGGAAATAAAACTACACTAAAACTAGCACTAATAGACTTTATTTTCGCCGTATTCTCCGGCAACGGCGCCAAAATTTGATACGCCCAAATTCACGCCTCAATTGAAATTCAAAGTGGTCGTTGACCAAATATAGAACCCAACTAGAGTTGGGGTCGATCCCACAGGGAATGCATGAAAATATAGCTAGAAGCACTTCATTTCACGTACAATTCTTATTTCCAGAGTAATAATGCAAAATGAAAATGGAGATTTTTCGTAACAAGATTTAAACTAAGTAACAACTATATTCTACTAATCGCTATCTGCTGTGACTACTGAGATTCAACAATGGTTTACTAGACTAGGTTTATGGCTTCCATGACACCAATTCCAATATGCAATCTTAAGGCTTTTGTGGCGATGATCTCATATACCGAGTAAGTAATTAGTTAACATCTAATTCACCTTTCAGTCCTTCTTAGGTGCATATCGTCCCTTACTTTCCAGTCTCGGAATGTTTTACGTGTAGCAACTTACCTTCCAGTCTCAAGTACTTAGACTAGGTTAAAAATCCCGAATTCTGCCCCGAGACTCTTTTCCTAATCACTACTCCTCTTTCGGGCAAGCAGTAAATACAGGATTACCTGAATGCGTCGACTCATTAAGGTTTAGATTCAATTGAAGATATCTTGTGGTGTATACGGTGATCACTACCAATGTTAGCCCTAAATTTGCCTATTTTCTTCGGTGATCATAGTCCTCATAACCCTAGTTATGGGTTTAGCCTAGCATGCTTATCAAATCTGAATTAAAACAAGATGAAGAGAACATCATTTACACTTACGGTTGAGAAATCAATGGAATCACCAATTGTAATTGCAATTCAATGAATCAATCGTAGCAAAAAGTTGCAAAAGTAATATCTCAAGTCTAAAATCTTCTTGGTCGAGACCTAGTAGTCTTAACAACCTCAAAATGACCTAATAAAATTGTATTTATATGATTTAAAACAAATCCTAGACAAAATAGAAAAATTGAGCTTCAGCACGTAAAACCGGCAACTACACGGACCGTCTAAAGTCAAACAGTCCATGCCACCCTCCGTCTGGACTGACTTGGTTCCTGGTCTTCAGTCGTTCATCCACCACCTTACTGTTATATTAACGATCATCAGTGACGGATCGTGTACCGGTGCACGGTCTGTCAAACCGTCCGTCTGGATTGCCTTGGATTGTTTCTCGCGTGTGCACTCTGGCCCAAGTTCTGTGATTTTTAACGATCAGGTAAACGGTCCGTCAGCCTTCTAATGGCCCATCACACGCCCCGTTTACTTCCACTTAGCCTCAAATTATTTACACTCCCACAGCTGACATTCTGTCATGTTTAACGATCAGGTACACGGCCCATCAACAGTTACACAGGTCGTTACTCCTTTCGTGGGTTCTGACTTGCATGATTTTTGCCTCATTCAGCTTCAGCAACTCTGTCACTTGTCACAGCCAGTTTCACTGCCCGTTACAGGTCACACGGCCCGTGAGTTCTGGCCATTTGGAAACACAGTTTGCCCAGTTTTGAGTCTTTTCCTTCATGTATCCGTGGTGTTCGTGCCTTGCCTGATTTTCCTGAAACTGCACTACACAAAACATTAAATGCAACAATTTTCTTGAGAATTCGCAAAGATTTCATTTAGAAAAGTGTCGAATGATGAGCGTTTTCGCGACTCATCAGTATCTTGGACTATTTGATAACTACGATTGTTTAACTTATTTGTAAATTTAGATAATTGGATTAATTTGTGGTCCAAAGAGTTAAGTTACTTAAGTACTACTTACTATATATTAAAGTAAGTTAGTAGGATTTAATATTTTTACTCCATAACTTGAGAAACAGAAGAAAAAGAGGAGAAAACTCACCTGCCGACATGGAAGCCGAACAATATATTTTTTTCGAGTAAACATTGCCTCTAATCCATTTTGATAAGCAACTATCTTATAAATATATATATGCAGTGTTGAATAGTACTATTGTAAATTGTTTTGTGGAATGAAGAATTAAAAATGAAGAAGGTTGTGTGCATCATTTCTTAAGAAAGTTGGTGGACAAGGTGTGGGGCTTCTGCTGATGTCATTGGATAGTCACCAAGGCTTTTTAATAAGAGGATTTAAATGTCTAAGAGGAATTAAATGTCTTTAGGGTAGTTACATAGTGAATGGTAGGAAAACTCTTCGTAGGGGCAACTTTAACTCGGTTATTGTAAGGTTACTTTTTCTTCCCCCAAATCTTTTCATATATTGTGATTCAAACTTTGATAAAATTAGCATATATAAGTAAACTATAGTTGTATTGTATTACATAAAATATCATTAAGTTATGTTATTTTGGGGAAATTAAAAACCTAGGCTCAAGATTAGGAACTTGACTATAGATTTGGGTGAGCTTGGAGTCTAGGCTACAATATATGTGGTCACATGGGTGTTTTTAGTTTTAAAATATAATTGTGATTATCTATTTTACTAGATTGTGGTTTTTCGGGTTCTATTCGAAAGGGAAATGCTCAAATGTTTGATTGATTGTGATTTTACTAAGGCAAGTGAACTTTTAAAACTTTATAATTCTCATAGAATTCTCAAATTATCCTTTTTTCTATGTGTACTTCATGAAATATTTTACTATTATAATAATGAGGTGATTACATATAAATGTGAATTGGTGTGGTGTTGTAACACTTAAATTGAAAAATATGGTTAAGTAATGTGAATTCTATACTGAGATATGTTATTGTGGTTGGTGATTATGAGTGGATTTTTGTGGACTTTATCTCATTCTCATTCATTTTATATCACACATACTTGCATTGGTTATTGATATTGATATGAGTGAGACAGTGGAAAATTAAGGTTGCGGTCTTTACCAGTCGAGATGTGATGCTGAGGTCATTGTCGACGAGATTGTGATGTTGAGATCTTTACTAGTGATATTGTGATGCCGAGGTCGTTATTGGCAATGATATTATGCCGAGGTCGTTACCAGTAATGTTGTGATGTTGAGGTATTTGTCAGTGATGTTAAATTGTGGTATTTTTAAAACTATCTTTATTATGTATTATGTGTTGTTGGGTTGGACTGATTTTCTATGCAGATTTTAGTTATGGAGGTTGGTTGGGATGAAAGGAGTTTGTGTATTCTATTGGACTTACTTTGTTTTGTTAGTTGACGTATTGGGTACCACGTTATTTTTGGTACTCAACCTTGCCTCTACACTCATGTGGGTTCTGAGCTAAGACAGTGAGAAATATTTTTTCTTGATCATCCGAGGCTTCGCAGGAGATTTAGAGAGGTAGTTGTTGTCATCTGACTGACTCTCTTGTTCCTATTTCTTTTATGCTTTGTTCTATTCGAGAAAAAATACAATTCAAACTTGTACTTCTTTTGATTTTTCTATATTGCTAGCGACTTGTACATTTGACAATCAATCCTTGGGTGGTATGTAAGTTTGTGAATATTTTCAGCTTTAGTTATCTATTCTATTTAGTTACTTTTGTACGTTATTTCTATTTTTTGTTGGGTTAAGGCTGACTTGTTCTGGTGGGATTAAACAAGTGTCATCACGATTATTTTTGGATCGTGACACCATAGATCCCCTTAGTCTATAGAGCCTTAGCTCAACGGGGGTGTATACGACATGTTGTGTGACTGTCTTGATACCACCTTGCATTACATACCATCTCATTATATTACTTGTGGTTGTTTTTGATTGGCTTATTTGAGATTATATGTTTACTTTATTCGCGTCGTTCTATATTAATTGGCGGCATCGATGCCAGACTGGTTTTCCTGTTGCAGGTGGAAGCGCTCCTAGATTATTTCATAGTTTATTCAATTTCTTATTCCCAGTCAGTTAAACATGTTGGGTACATATTATGTGTACTCACCCCTACTTCTTTATCCCCCTATAGATTCCAGCCAGGGATTTTCACGCGGTGGTTGATTCGTGCAAGCAGTTGATTACCCAGATCTAGTGGTGAGATTCAACGTTTCGAGTTTCCATTAGACTCTATCTTAGTTGTGTAGTCTTTATTTCTGTTCGTATATTGATATGTATTTATTTCACTAGTTTTATATTAGATGTTCTTTACACCTGTGACACCAGGTTCTGGGATATGGTTTTTATGAGGTGATTATTTATCTTTTGGGTTTTCTCCATCTAGTGTGCTTTTATTGTTGGGTTTGAATTAAGTGGTCTTTTAGTCATGACCCCATTTTGGGTCGTGACATATAGAAAGGGAGGAATTATTAGGAGAATCTTTAGTAGAGGTAAAAAAAATAATGAATATGGTAGAAAATAATTTTTTAAAATAATGTTTTTTGGTAATTTCAATTGATGAGATTCTAGAGGTTTGACATTATCATTAATGTATGAAATTTCAAAAAAAAATCAACGCATTAAAATTTTGATCACATAGAAAATTCAAATGAATAGTACAAATTAAAAAATAAAATTATTGTTAAAGATTGAACAATTAAGTTAATTTGAACTATGAGAAATGTCTCGACAATTTACTTATTTTGAAATGAAGGGAGTAAATACAGGTCTTTAGATAAAGTTAAAAAGAATAATTATTTCAGCCAAAAAATAAGATAGAGTGATCATGATCAATGTCTGACAACAAAACTATTTTGACCACTTTGATTAAGTCCTTGACTAAATTAGATATGTCACATACCAATAAAAATAAAACATATGAAAATAGAATAACTCCAAATTTGATTTTGATTCAATATTAGGGATAGAAATTTAATTTATTTAAAATTCAATACTTACTCAATTCTAATAAAAAAATTTAGTTTTAGTTAAATTAGATTTTGCACAATTATAAAAATAAATGTTGCTAGCTTGTTTCAATAGAGAAATATTGTAAAAGATTAGAGAAGATTTATTTGAGTTTTATAAATAAAATATTTTTCATCAAATTGGTATCAGAGTATGTACCTTTAATATATCTCGTAATTTTCTTAATTGTTTGTAATGAGATTGATGTGAAAACTTCATAAATCTACTAATTAATTTCATTTTATAAGTAATATTAGGTCTTGTAAAAGGAAAGTATTTTAGATTCTCTATTGATTTTCTAAAATATGTAGCATACAAAAAGTTTGTGTGTGCCAATATTTAGTAAACTTGATTTTTTTCTTCAATATAATTCAAAATGAATTTGACTTTCTCTATATTAAACATTTCTAAATTATATCACCATATTTGTTTTCTTTTTATATATTTTTGAATAGAAATGTCAAAATGAACTTAGTCTAGAAGCTAGTCCTACACCATCCAATTATTGCGTTAGGGTTGGAATACGATAATTGATGGAGAATTAAACACTATTAGAGATTGATTTACATAGTGAATGGATAGAGATTGATAAGTGTTATAGTTGGAAGTCGAAGGGTGATCATACAATATCGATACGGGTGAGAAACGATATTACATAAGATGAGCTTGTTAATATCATCTGCACTATGTGTAAGTTAAGCTGTGAGCCAAAGAATCTTTTAGTAACTTACATGCTCAACATTTTTGCATCTCAAAAAGCTCCTTTTTATAAATAAATCATAATGATGATTTGCACTTATATTTATTTGATTTTGATAAAGTTTGTGTTTTGCTCATTCTAAGGGTAAATGTGATTGAAATTGAGTCTGTAGAACTTCCTGAATCTAAAAAATGGCTAGAGTATTTTCAGAAGTTGCCAACATGTCACGACCCGAAATGGGTTGTGAGTGGCACCCACACTTACCCTCCTAAGTGGGCAAACCAACGATATAAATTCCAACTTATATTATCAATTCACTTATAAAATACGATATTAATGCGGAGGTTCAAACTTTTAAAAATAAGAATAACAAAATCACTAAATCAATTACATAACATTTCCCAAAATCTGAAAGTCATCACATTAAGGACATCTAATCTCAAATACTAAGTCTAGGAGTAGCAACACCAAAATAAATAAATAAAAAAGTTTATGTCTGATAACTAAGGACATCATGCTATAACTGATAGAATCCAACACGAGCTAGAAGGTTAGCTCACCCTGAAATCTGATGTACTGACGACTGACTAGAGTTGAGGGCGAGCCAAAGTCAATAGAACACTAGTTGCACTCCACAAATGCGAAACAAAGAAAATTACAAGTAGGAGTCA
>JBCEWC010022206.1:0-10125 GCA_038996855.1 Solanum aculeatissimum | reverse complement strand
CTCCCCTTGAACCCCCCACCCCCAACCTCCCCCTCCTCCCTCCCACCCCCAACCTCCCCCTCCTCCCCCCCCCCCCAAAAAAAAAAGATTTTTCTTATAAGAAAAGTTTCTAACCCATCCCCTATATATATATGATTTTAGATTAGATATATACACATGCTTTTAAGAAGATATTTTCCACTTACATACTGAATATAACAAAAATTAAAAATTTTAAAACTAAATAAGTAATTAAAAAAAAGGAAAAAAAAATGGTAAGCACATGATATGAGAATAAATGATTATTCAAATTTGAAATTATTCTTTTGCTAAATGTTTGTCAAGATGGATTTTTGTTTTTATCCATGTGAAATGTTATGTGACGGTTTTTTTTAATAAAAGAGGGATGAACTTATTTATTTTCATTTAAAAAAATTGTAATAGATGTTTGTTTCTCGAATGGTAAGAATTTTTATTATTGAGAGAAAATTTTAAAAAGGATAGTTTCTATTAAAAAGAAAAAAATGTTAGAATTAACGTCTTTAATTCAGTTGAATTTAATATAATTTAAAAAAATTCTGATTCTAATAAAAATTTAAAATAAATCCTATAAGAACAAAATCGCGATTTTTTCCCTTTACTTTTTAAATTCTTTAATTTTCAATCCTTTAGGTGACACATAAAATAACAATAATGACATTTGGAAATTGCCTATCTCATACAAACCAACTCATGATAGTTGGATGTTACAATTTCAATCACCTAAAACAATATTATAGTGAAAATAAATGATTGTGGAATAAATTAATTTTATAGGAAATATATAATATGTTTGACTTTTTCAAGAAAAGAAAAAAAAGGAACGTTCAAATTACTCAATGCATTTTCCTTCATATTTATTCCACCAAATGTTCACCTTTGAGTAGCTTTTGGGTTTCCATTTTGGGTGGCAGGCACATTCTTTAATGACACCTAAAATAAATATTATTTTAATTTAATTTTATAAAATAAATTAAAAATGCTATACATTTTTTCTGACCTAAAATAAATATTATTGTACACAAATTGTATAGCAAAATATACAAATGCTATATAAAAATTGTGAATTATACAAACGTATATAAATGTTGCGCGAATTATACAAACGTTGCTGCAACTATAGTTACGAAATTTAATTACCTAAACTATAACTATAGAGTATAATTAAGATATTCTTGAGTGAATATATGCGAAAATTTCTCTTTTTTAAATAATATATGTTACTTATTTTGTTCCAATTTATGTTGCACATATAAAATTTTGAGAGTCAAATAAATTTTGTATTTATTTTTTAAAATATTTGAAGTTATTAATAGTTGAAGCAACTGAAAAATGATTTATTAGGGGTAATATTATAAAATCAAGCAACTGAAGGAGACATGTCAATCGGTAGTTGCCTTTAAGAAAATTGATTTATTAGAGGTAATATTGTAAATTCATAATTGAAGCACCTAAAGAAATAATTAATAGAAACGACGTAGTAAAATCAAACAGTTGAAGCAAACATGTGAATCGATAATTGTCTTTATGAAAAAATAATTAATTAGGGGCAATATTATAAATTCATATCTGCTGCAGTTGAAGCAATAATGAATAAAAATGACAAAGTAAAATTAAGCAGCTGAAGCAACCACATCAATCAATAACTGAAGCAGACAATTGAAATAGGCATGTCGATCATAACGTATCTACATCAACACACTTATATATTTAGTAGTAATACTAAGGGTATAATGAAAGTTTTTTCCTATTAAATTAATTACTTATTTTGAGATAAAAGAAGTACAAGTAACACATTGTTCAATTTATTAATGCAAATTAGTTAAAACCTACATAAGTATTCTTCTTTGGTCAAGTTGATCTCATTACAACTATTAATTGTTTCTTCCATTAGTATTATGTTATTATTATTCATAAATTATTATGGGGGAAAAGGCTCTATTCAACTAATTATTGCAATTAATTATATTCCTTGCCTATTTACAATTTGGTATAAACCTAATTACTAAGTACATCTCATGAGTAAACAATCAATTAATGTTGATAAAAAGTTAGTTAGTATAGTACAAAAATTACATCTAAATATGAGTAATTATATAGACTTTAATTAATATTTTTTTTAGCATAGTGATATGAAAAAAGTTGCAATTAATAATACTTTTTTCATAATATTTGAATATTTAATTTTTTATTTTAAAATATAAAATTAATTTAATTTTAAAAATTAATCAAATTGATTTTCGAAAAGTATAACATAACAATTATAACAATTAAAATAGGACGGGAAATAATTGCCTTCCTTGTCTATTTACAATTTGTTACAAACCTAGTTAGTAGTAGCACATCACAACAAATGATTAATTAATGTTGATAATATGTGTGCATATACCTGGTTAGTAGTTAGTACCCAAATTACACCAAACTATGAGCAAGTACTACTTCCATAGCTCCTTTTGACTTTTTAATAATTCATTTTTCGAAAGTTAAATTATATGAATTTTGATTAATATTTTATAAAATAATAAATAATTTTTAGCATGTTAATATGTAAAATATTAAAACTTATAATATTTTTTATATAATTTTTAAATATTCGATTATAAAATTATTCTAATTCAATATTTTAGCTAAAAAAATTAATCAAATTAATTTTCGTAGAATAAAATATAACAAATGAAAAAGATATAACTTTTATAGTATTATTCCTTCCGTTTCATTTTATTTGTATTATTTTGATTTGATACAAATTTAAGAAACTATTAAAATTTTATGATTTTAAACCTATTATGTAGAAAGTTAAAATTAAAAAATTATTATACTAAAAAGGGGAAAGAAATCTTTTTCTTAAATGGATTTTAATTAAAAAATGAAAGAAATTTTTACTTTGTCTTGATAACAATTTTTTAATTTTATTTTTGGTCAATTGAGATATTACATTCACTTTCTTTTTTGTTATGACAAAGACTACTTTCAAGTTTCAAATAATAAAAAAGTTTATAATATATTAATATTCAAAAACTATTCTTTGGTTGGCTAAATTAATAGTTTAAGTTATATGGAGTAGTATATAACACAACCTTCCCTAGCTCAACCCATGAATAATTAGTACAAAAGATATTATTTTTAAATGTTTCTACACAAGATAATGAAATTAACAATATAAATAACTTCTCCATGACATAAAAGAATATAAAATAATTAAAACAAAAATATGTATTCATTATAAGGAAAAATAGAAAGAAATACCTATAAATATTGAAATGTTGAATCGCCATTCATTTAGGGGTGTACATTGATCGGGTTGGTTTGGATTTTTCAAATATCAAATTAAATTATTTGTGTTGGGTATGTAAAAACCAAATCAAACTAATAAAATTCAGTTTTTTCGACCTTGGACTTTTTTTTTTGAGTTTTTTAAATTTTTTTCAAATTTCTTGAGTTTTAAAGTTTTTCGATAAAGTATTCAGATAAACATATAATTAAATTGTGTTTCAAATGTTTCTATAGTCTAACTAAAATAAAACTATCTTAGGTGTTTTTAAAGAAAATAACACAAAATATGATATAAATGAGATATTAAAATATTCAACAAAAACAATAATGAAATCACATAAAATAAATAAGCCAATGAAAATGATCGTAAGTTAAATAGACTAAATCATGCTTACATAACTATAACATGTATTAATTTTATGACCAAACACTAAAAAAAAATTAAAATTAAGTTAGGCATTTTAATTGTTTAAACCAATATAAAATTAAAGAATAAATATTCAACACTATTGTCATAGTCAGTGTTGAATTGATTTTATTTTTGTTAGCATTAATATATATTTAATTCAAACTTTATTAGAGTTATTATTAATAGAAGAACTTACCTAAATATATTATATTTAAAAAATATTACTATTAATAGTTCTATAATTTTAATATATCTATATTGCATATATAATTTGATTTTAGTATATAATGCAATTTTTTTTAATCAAAATAAGTATAATACATTTCAAGACATTTATAATACATTTATATTGAATGCAAAATTACCTTTAATACATAGTGTAACACATTATATTAAATGCATAATTCATTTTTAATACATATTAAATTTCTTTTACCAAATATATATATATAGTACAATGGCTATAGATGGCAATTTTTTTTAAATATGATATATCTAATTAATAATTAAAAAATACATATTTAAAACTAGTAAATATTTTATAAAATAAACTTAAAAAGTTAATTATCTCTTATTATTAATATCTATGAATTATAACCTTTATTGGACCATTCAAAATTCTAAGTTAAACTTGCAATAATATGTTAAAGACAAAAATTATGAAAAAGTATAAAAAATTATAAATTATATCAAAGTAAATATTTTTATGTATAACATAAATTTTAAAAATTACAAATATAATATAATATTGGTTTGGTCTCAATTTAACTTTTTAAAGTTAAAACAAATTCAAATATAATCAAATTTTTTCAATATAAAATCAAGTCAAATCAAATTATTAGTCAATTTTTTATTTTATTGCCATTTTTATTCAATTGAATTTTTAGTAATCCTATAGTAATTTCATGTTTTTTTTTTAAAATGTGTTGTACATGGAACCTTGACTTAATCAGTATTAGCACCTATTATTAATTTATTATAAAGTTGGATTATGTAGAAAAACATAAAATAAAGGAAACAAAGTACATGTGTATTAATTTTATTTTATTTGAAATTAGTTGACCTAAAACAGTTTTTTAAAAATAAAATGACCCACAATGACACGGTCTTAAACCCATAACCAATGAACCTCCCACAGATTCAATTTAATACAAAAGATTATTCTTTACATTTTTTAATTATAATTTAGAAAAGTCATATTCATATTCATATACATGAGCTGTAAAATGGCTGGACCCTTAATGTTATCATGTTACTACTAATCACTTTGATAACAAATTCATAATTTAACTAATTAATCACTCCATCCATTCACTTTCACTTGTAAGTATTTCATTTCTCGAGGTTAAATTATATGAATTTTAATTAATATTTAATATGTATTTTTTATCTTATTAATATGAGAAGAATTGCAACTTATAACATTTTTCGTATAGTTTTCGACCATATAAAATTTAACATTTCAAATGTTCAATTTAACTTTGATTTAGTCAAGTTGACCTCGAAAAACGAAACGGTGACAAGATTAATTAGTACTCTCTTTGTCCCATATTATATGAACACTTTTCATTTTACACGATTATTAAGAAATCATTAATGCACCAGTAAATTATACCATTTTACCCTTTATTTATACTACCTTCGTCCCATATTATATGGGCACTTTTCATTTTACACGGTTATTAAGAAATCATTAATAAACTAGTAGACTTTACCATTTTACCCTTCATTTATATCAATGTACATTAAATTAAGTTAGAAAAAATCATTAATATACTAATTAATGGTGGGGGTAAAATAGGAAAAAAATAATTAATTCTATCATAATTTAGTAAGTGCCCATATAATATGAGACAAATATTTATAGAAAGATGCCCATATAATATGAGACGGACGTAGTATGTATTTTTTCATCATATTAATATGAGAAGAATTGCAACTTATAGCATTTTTCGTATAGTTTTCAATCATATAAAATTTTACATTTCAAATGTTCAATTTTACTTTGAAGTTTAGTCAAGTTGACCTCGAAAAACGAAATAGTGACAAGTAAAAGTGAACAGAGAGAGTAATATAGTTACTCCCTCTTTCCCATATTATATGGGTATTTTCCATTTTACATGGTTATTAAGAAATCATTAATGTACTAGTAAACTTTACCATTTTACCCTTTATTTACAACAATGTACATTAAATTAAGTTAGAAAAAATCATTAATACACTAATTAATGATGAGATAAAATAGAAAAAAATTAATTAATTCTATCCTAATTTAGTAAATGCCCATATAATATGGGATATATATTTATCGAAAGATGTCTATATAATATGAGACGGAAATAGTAGTATAGTTAGTTATTCCAATTTATTTATAATTACTCACCAATTTAATTCATTTTCTCTTTCCACTTTTGTCAAACTTGATTCCTTTTCCTTTTTTAAACTAAACATTCATCACATTTAAAGAAAATGAGGCACCAATAGTTGTGATTACATACACCAAATTGGTTGATTACAAAAAACATTTGAAATATATAAATGTTTGTTTGGTGGGATTGGTTTCCTAGAAACTAATAATGCCAAGCTACCATCTTAACAAACTTTTATTGAATATTATCAAAATTTCTTAAATTTTTTGATTTTTTAAAAAAATAATCCACCATCCTCACTCCCAAAAAAGGAATTTTATTTATATGTTTATAGTTAATCCCATAAATTAAAGTTAAATCTTTAAGTTAGATGATGGTTTTTAAATACGCTAGTGTGGCTTAAATATTTTTATCGATTACCTGTTATTTTTATCAGTATAAGTAATTGATAGTTTCTTTATCTATATTTAGGCAAATGAACGGAATAATCTATATAATAACCAAATAAAATATTTTTGATGTTAAATAAGTTGCTAATAAACGTAATAAGGAATAATAACCATTAAGGGTGTGTTTGCTATTTTGGAAAATATACTTGAAAAATTAGAAATTTTTTATTTATTTTTTAGTGTTTAGTAGAAAGTAAAAAGATATAATCTTAAAATTATTTATATATAATTTAGTAAATATTATAAAAGTGAGACTGGACGGGGTGGGGGTGCTCCGTGATTAGAAAAGAAACAATAAGTTTTAAAAAATTACTTATGGAATTTGTTTCTCTACTTCTATTAACACCTTGTTTAGTTCGTTGTTACCCATTCTAGTACTAGTCCAAAACAATATAACAACTGATTTGGTGTGATCCTGTCATTATTTTAATATTTTCATCTCATTTCACTTTTATTTATTAATTAAAATGTTCTATTTTATTTTTTACCCTAATTTTGTATAATAATATTTATATCTCATATTCTATTTTTCTTATAGGTTTAATCTTTAAATATTATATATTATGAAATAATTCGTCACAACATCACTCAAATAAAGTGTAGATAATAATAATAATTATTATTTTAAAAAAATTAGAGATAGAGGAAGAGAAAATCGGGAGGAAATTACAATGTAGGGAATCGAACCCTCACCAATAAAATGAGAGTTAAAATAAACAACCAACTGAGTTATTAAGATTTTCTAGATAGTTATTTTATTTTTTATTTTTAAGGAACTTATTTTCATTGACGAACTAAATAGAAGAAAATTGAAAAAATATTTTTTTAACAACAAACACACTTTAAGTACCACTTTGGTTATAACCTAATTTAAAACTACATTTAAAAAGTGTAAAGAGTAACTTCAACAATCACCTCCACGCGCCGCCGTAGTGTGTGAGTGAGAATTCCCGGCGAAAAATCCTCTCTGTCCCTCTCCCCTTTATATATATAAATTTATATTTCCTAATTCTACCCCAAAAAACTATCCAAAAGACCAACATTTTTTTCTCTCTCTCTTTTACATTACAGAAAAAATTTTGAGAGAAAGAAAAAATAACAATTATGGCTTCTGAATTGATCTACCGGGGACCGGAATCACTCCCAGTTCCCGACGGTTACACTCCAAAACCACACAAGCCATGGCTTAATGTAATTCGACCCGTTCGTTACTTGTTACGGGAACAGCGAATCGTTTTCCTATTGGCAGGCATTGTTATTGCCTCCGTAATTTTCGCCCTTTTGCCTTCTTCCCGTTCCGTCGGGTCGAGCTACGCCGATGCCGGGATCTACGACTCGTACTTGCCGTCAGAGTCGACTCAGTCTCAGGTGGCTCATCGGATGGCGTATCAGAATCGGGTCGGGGTCGGGTCGTTTAATTCCGGTGGGAAGATCCCCTTGGGATTGAAGCGTAAGGGGTTGAGGATCGTGGTGACCGGTGGTGCAGGTTTTGTAGGTAGTCATCTTGTGGATCGCTTGATCGCGAGAGGTGATAGCGTGATCGTGGTTGATAATTTCTTCACTGGAAGGAAAGAGAATGTTATGCATCATTTCGGTAACCCTAGATTTGAGCTTATTAGACATGACGTTGTTGAGCCACTTTTGCTTGAAGTTGACCAGATCTATCATCTCGCTTGTCCTGCCTCTCCTGTTCACTACAAGCATAATCCCGTCAAAACTATTATATCCTTTCAATTTCATTCATATCATTACTTACTTTGCAATTCAGTTATATTATTAATGCAGCACGAAAAACATGTCTAATATATTATTGTATAAACCTTGACGGAGTAGTTTTACAAGACTAATGTGGTGGGGACTTTGAACATGCTGGGATTGGCCAAAAGAGTCGGTGCGAGGTTTTTGCTAACGAGCACCAGCGAGGTGTACGGTGATCCATTGGAACATCCACAAAAGGAGACATACTGGGGCAATGTTAATCCCATTGGTAAGATCTTTTCTATTTCTTCTTAAATTAAAAAAATAAGATAAATAAAATGAAACGGCGAAAATAATTTTCTGTGTAATATGGAGCCACGTGTTGAACTATGATGACTGTAATGACGTTTTTGCCCTTAGATCCAGTCGGGAAATTTGAATTTTTTTGTCAACGATGATAACCGTGATTTGCGGGTCCGGGCCACTTCATTCACCTATCTTGTTTTCTTGCATTTCAATTCAATTGGCGCGCCCTTTTCTCTTACAAAAATTATTATTAAATAAATAAATTTCTTGTCCTTTTCTCCTTTTTTCATGTTTTTTAAATCCATTAAAATCACAAGATATGTGCACGTCAAAACCAAGTGAACAAAACGGTGCAAGTTATACATTAGGAATTGTTTTACCATAACAACATATAGTTCCACAAACGGAGTTTGAGAATGAGTAGTGTGCATAGTCGGGAAAAGAGTTATTTTCGATAGATCATCAAATAAAGTAAAGCATAATAATAACCAGTGAAAGAAAATACAATAGTTAAATAGTCATGTTAAAAATAAAGTGGACAGAGAATAATAACAACAACAAATTATAGTTGTGTTACCATAAAGAAAGTGAAAACAAATAATTGTACAAGTAGTTGTTGATTGATTACTGAATTGGTATAAAATATTGAATAGCTGAAATGTAACTTGGATTTCCCCCCAGAGTGAGAAAGATGCTCTTTTTTGCTTTTTGTGCATTTTAATGTAAATGGTGGGGTTAACTGACCAAGAAAGGTAAACAGGTGTCCGAAGTTGCTACGATGAGGGAAAGAGGACAGCTGAAACATTGACCATGGACTATCACAGAGGTGCTGGTGTTGAGGTTTGATTTTTCTTCGCCCTTTTTTTTAAGCCATAGTCCAGGTTAATTTAACTGTGTTGTCTTTTTTAATAAATAATTGATGTTTACAAATGTTGATAATTTAGACTTCATAGATAATATACTAGCAACTTTCTGGTATTACATTGTCATGAAATAGAACATTTGGCATCTAATGGGGTAGCATAGTCGTCAATGAATCAAGTTGAGAATCATGGGGTCTCAAGTTAAAATTCTCCAAGCAGATACAAAAACCTAGGTGATTTTTTTATCATTTGTCTTGTTCCTGGTAGACACAATTACTTGATATCTGTTGTTGGTAGAAGGTCTCGTGGAGTTAGTCGAGGTGCAGCAAAACTAGCTCAGATATTATGATTAAAAAAAAGAAATAGAACCTTTGTTAATAATTGACTCACAAATAAGCAAGTACTTGATCGTCAATAAATGTACTTAAGTTGTATCTATTGGCATTCAATTTTGTACTATTGGTGTAGTCACCATTTTTATCAGGTTACTAGTTACAGCTTATTTTAGATATTTATCTGTAATTACCTAATAAGTAATTTTCTGATAAAATTATGTTGATGTATCTATGTTGTTACAGGTGAGAATTGCCAGGATCTTTAACACCTATGGACCTCGTATGTGCATCGATGATGGTCGCGTTGTCAGCAACTTTGTCGCTCAGGTGAACTTCATGTAAAGTTAATGGATTCTTAAACTACGCAGCCATAAAAGAACAAAATAACTTATATAAAATTTGTAT
>JBCEWC010022205.1:0-10125 GCA_038996855.1 Solanum aculeatissimum | reverse complement strand
TTAAATTTTGAAAATAAAATTCTCTTAATATAATAAAGGAGCACTAGTAAAATCATAATTAATGAACTTTCTAAATTATAAATTCAAAACAGACATATAAATAAATTTTAAATACAAAATACTTTAAGAAAACAATAAACTTTTTACACGAAAACAAAAAGCGAACAATTGGTTTGTTCAAGCAATCCTCACTTGTCAAAACTAAACCTACCCGAATATATAGGCAAAGCACTAATTTTGCAAGTCGGGAATGTTTCTTATTTTCAAGTCTATAACGATTAATTTTCAACTACATTTATTATATATATAATGTAAATTACTTTATGTACTCAATATTGCTTCTCATTTTATTTATGTCTTTTTACTTAATATGTATTTAGGTTCGAAGTTTGGTTCCTATAAATTGAGAGGAGTTCTTGCACTTCTAGACACGCCAACAAATAAATAAAATGAGAAGCAATATTGAGTAGAGAAAGTAATTTGCATGGTGAAACTTATTTATCATATAGTTTAATTATGGATCGATTGCTCATTATATATAATGAAGATAGTTGAAAATTAATCGTTATAGGCTTGAAAATAAGAAACAATTCTAGCTCGCAAAATAAAATCTTAGTGCAAAATTAGTGCTTTGCCTATATTTTCGAGTAAGTTTAGTTTTGACAAGTGAGGATTGCTTAAGTGTTTGAACAAGCCAATTGTTTGGTTTTTGTTTTCATGTAAGAAGTTTATCATTTTCTTAAAGTACTATTCCATATTTAAAATTTATCTATTTGACTATTTTGAATTTACGATTTAGAAAGTTCATTAATGATGATTTTACTAGTGCTCCTTTATTACATTAAAGAGAATTTTACTGTCAAAATTTAAATTTAAGATATCTAATTAAAGAAAGAAGAACTTTACTATTTCACCATATCTTTTGATCGTGAAATTTAAGAATTCATAATAAGATTTTAAAGGTGATCAATTCCAGAAGTATTTTAACTTAGAATATAAAAAGATGCATCTTTCAATAAAATTGATCATTTATAATTGCATGGTATAGAGTTAAAAGGAAGTATCAACCCCCTAAAATTTTTCACTCGGTATAGAGTTGAAAGTCTCAGAAAAGTTGAAAAATGATTTGAAAATTGTCATTGGGAGTGGCCACGAGGAGTCATCTACGGCTCATAGATAGTTCTATATGATTCATAGATGGGGCCCATAGTTACCCTGTGACTTAGAGATTTTTCTAAATCTGGGACCCTTGTACGAGCCCTTTTATGAACCGTACTTTGGTTTACAACCGTAGAATGGTCCTCGTGATTCCAAGTCCAAGATTTTGGATTTTTTGCATCCTGAACCATGAACTAACAAGACGACTCATAGATAGGTTTACGACCCGTAAAACCCGTTCGTAAATTGGAACTTTTAAAAATTACTTTAGGTGTCAGACGAGTGCATAAGGGGCCTTTACAACCTGTAGTTTCATTTATGATCCATAAATGGTGATCGTAGAACCCAAGACAAATTTCTAGCAACTCAACTTCTTGAGCGACTCCAACTTACGGAAGGTCATTTATGGCCCATAAAGTGAATCACGACCCATAAACGGGTTTTGTAGTTCACTCGGCAGTTTTGAGGAGGCATATTTTTGTCTTTTTTCACCTCTTTTAAATTAAATCCACGATATTTTGGGGTTAATTAGGATCTCTTAACAAGAACTTAAGGGTACTATACTTCATTCAATACTTAGAAAGTTTGAGAGCACGAAGGAAGGGAGAAAACTAGGGTTTTGAGTTTGCAACTGAGGATTGTTCAGGCTTCGATTGTTCTTCATAATTTCAAGTATATAAGGCTACCTAAAGAATTGAATTGAGTTCATCCACGCACCCTTTCATCCACATGATATGAATTAGTGCATAGAGGTTGAGTAGAAAATCCCAAAATCCTAATCTTTGAGTTATCTACATTTACTCTGAGTATTCATGCATATCTCTGAACATATTGATGGTATACATGTTGATTGTATGTGATTTGAGCATTTATTTGTAATAATAGACATGGATCCTAATTGCATAATTTCACATTTATGCATCAATTAAATGAGAATATGAATTGTGAATATTCAAATTCAGTAAATTTGAGGAAGATTAGAGCATACATGAGAATATTTATATGTTGAACATGATTGATTGGAGTCCAAATGACCATTTGAATGAGTGTCTTGATTGATTTAATGAATCTTGAAAGTATTCTAAATCAATGTGTATGACTGGTTGACTGTTGATTGGGATGGACATGATTGATCAGTTGATTTGTTGATCGATTGAAGGGAGTCGGAATAAAAGTTATATAAAGAGTTAATTGAATTGATAGATATGATCATATTGAGTCCTGGGAGGAGTATTGAGCACCGACATGGGTATGAGTAGATAACAACTCTAACTTATAAACTATGTTGCCAACATAGGATCGAGGTTATGCCTCTCATGTCCCAAAAGTTGGAAATCTTTTATTGTGGATCCAAGATTGGTTGATCGCCCCTTACCTTGGCAAATATTGGGTGACTGTGGCAACGACAGTGTATAAATTGTATCATCACCAGCTCAGATATGATGGTTTTTGGTTAGAGAAACTCCCTGATTGTGCATAAATGCTGAATTTAGTTGCATGCTAGAGTTTTCTTTAGGAGCATTATATTAATATAAAAATCATGTATCCTAGATTGAGTTGATTGGATAGATAGTTGAGTTGATATGTTCATTGTCTGAACTTCTTGAGATTAATTTATTGAGTCTTACTTGTTTCTTTAGTCATTTTATACACTACAGGTAATAGAGACCTTCAGCAAGCGCACCATTGAAAACCTACTCCTCATTCCAGACTTGGTGAGCCTCCCTTACTATTTGAAGGAGCCTACTTTATTTTATCTTGATTAGTAGTCTTTCTTTTGAGGTAGCCCGGGACTTGTCTTGTCACCTTCTAGACTTGGATTAGAGGCTTCATGGATGTTGATTAGTGATAGTTGAGTGATATTTACTTTCCAACTTTTGCTCATTGAAAAATACTATCGATACAAAAACATAGTACCTTATTTTATTAATTTATAGCCTTTACTTGAGTGTTTTCTTCCGCCGTTGAATGTGATGTGATGATGAAGCTAAGTGGTTCTCTTGGAGAATCAGCAATGGTTTTTCAAGTACCAGTCATGCCAAGAGTACCCTCCTAGGACATAACAGAAATTCTCTAGATTTGTGTATTGGAATTAGTCAGATCGGTAGAATTAGGTTAATATACACGATACTAACACATGATCAAACAATTGGCTACACAAGCATAGAAATTTATGAAGTGAAGAAAGGGGGAAGAAGATATGGAGATGAGGAGCCATATTGTGCCACCCTTCCCAAGAGCAAACTTCATGGGCTAATTTTATCATCTCTATAGGAATAGCAATTGCATGTCGATAGATAGTAAATTTGTTTGTTCATGTCAATTTCAGACATGTCCATGTCGGGAAACACAAATTATTACACCTAAAAAATCAATTGCAATTAAAGGTATTGCGATGATTAAATAGTTCATGCTTGTACCTTAGTTGAAAAAATGAGACAAGTTATTAAGAAATTAGTTGTGTATTCATTACATTTTAAATTCAGAGGCGGAGTCGGAATTAAAAAAGAAATATTGGTATGGAATTTCCATGCTTTCCTCTCTTTTCACATGTATTAAATTGCATTTTTGATTTGACTGCTAGTTGAAGAATAATTCCTATATTTTAACTCTGTCAAAAGAAAGCACTTATTCCACTAAGATGTCAAACTTTATTTTTTTTAAGGTAATTGTTCGTAATAAGTAGTTAAAATCTAAAAAATTAGCTTTTCTACAAATATGCTACTAACGGCTCTCATATTACAAATAATAATTAAGAGGAATCAAGGGAATATAAAGATTGTACTCACAATCTTGATAAATAATATCACTTATTTATTTATTTATTTATTTATAGTATTAAATAGTGTAAATAAGATGGTCATAGAAAATCTTCAAGTTGGTATGACTTGTAGGTAAGACCTTATATTAAATAATATCAATAATAAAAAGAGATATACTTCCTCCGTCCCAATTTATTTGTCATGTATACTAAAAATAGTTGTCCCAATATAATTGTCAATTTGGATAATCAAGAGAGAATTAATTATTGTTTTCCAATTTTGCCCGTAGCATTAATTACTCTAGAATTAAGAGGCACATATATAGATAAAGTTTAATTATTTATAAGGGGTATATTAGTCAAACAACACTTCTAATTATTGTTTTCTTAAGGGTGTCAAAACTTATCATGACAAATAAATTGAGATGGAGGGATCAGTATTATCACTATTATCATTAATGAAAGTAGTTGACTATTATCATTAATGAAAGTAGTTGATATGAAACAAATTAATCACTATAAATGTAGTACCAACATAACCAAGAAAATCACAAGCATAACAAGAAAGAAAAGAAACGAAACTCACCATGTCTTTCTCTTCACAATATTTATGCTTTTTTCTACTTAGTTTTTCTGCAGTGATCAATTTTTGAATTTGTAGGGGTTCTAAAGATAATGAATGACGATTTAGAATCTCTACAAAATGATATCAATATTTTCAAAAAGAATATATTGTGCGAGTTTATAAACCTCCGCAATATGACACTGATATTTGAAAGAAAATATTGGGGAGTTTATAAAACTCCCCACAATCTAATTATAATATTTCAAAATAATATATTGCTGGAGTCTATAAAACCCCCACAATATAATTTTAATTATTCTGGAAAAAATAATATGTGGAGATTTATGACCACTACAATATAATATTGATGTTTTTAGAGAAATGATAGTGGCAATTCAATTCTGCCACTATTTGTTCTTGGGGAAGAAGTACTATCAAGGCTACTCAACCAACTTTCTTTTATTAATCAACTAGTAACGACCGCCCGGGCGTTGTCCGGGCCCAACATAAATCAAGAAATTGCTCTATAGTTTAAGTATAGTTTTGATCCTTTTGTTATACATTTTGTTATAAGGCTTTAAGAAAAATAACATTCCTGGAACAACTATTGTCTGACATTCAATGAAGTCTATAAAAGTGTACAAATTATTCTATTGAACTTAGCTGTCACAATACTTCATGATAAACCAATGCTTTTGATGTTTACTGTTGTTGACATGTAGCATAGCTCAAATTCGAAGAAGTTAGTCTTAAGCACACTGGATATTTAGGTATTTAAGTTACTTGCAGGCCGAAAAAGCTTCTGTCAGATTGGAGAAGAGATCAAACCGCACATCAGCAGAGTAATCATCGGTACCAAATTCGATCAGCTGGCAAGTGCGGCGGAGTAAGTTTGGAAGCTTCTTAAGGGGCGCAACATGATTTATCCGAAGAGTCCTCAAATTAGGAGAATGAGTTTGTATTGGCTTTTCCTCTTCTCTCTTCCAACTCTTTCCTCTATAGATTATAGTCAAACCTATGAATCTGTATCATTGTACTACAAAGTGCAAGATATTTCTTTAGCTTAAGCCTTCTCTTATCAATAGTTATTACATATTCTATATGCAAAATAAACATAAAAAGCTTAATGGAAGTACAACACTCACCTTGAATCCTCATTCGTCTACCTCCTTGTAATTGTAAGCATCATCATAAACAAGTTGTTTCCTACTTTCACTGCACTGTGATGTCTCTCTGGTAGACAAAATCTTCCTAGTTCAGGAAACTTCAATTAGCCAATCAAAATTGTCCTATTCTTCTCCATGACTAAGTACCTTCATGATCAAACAAAAAGATTTTCAATCAATATAACGTAGATCTCGAGCACTAAAAATTGTCACTATATTGCATTTTGGACCCAACAAAGGCCATATGCAATAAGGCAACATAGTACTGTCTAACTTGTGCAAATGTTACAAGTACCAAGAGTTAAATGAACATAGAATTAAAAACAAATATCTACTGAAAAAGTACTATACAAGGGAATCCTAAAAGACTATAGACCTACAAGATTATCAACCCAAATTCTAGCTTCATTCAGTGTGAGAATCCAAAATTAAACAGCCTATAGCGGTCACATGTGACATGATGGTTATCTTTTAGTTTTAATATTTATAGCTACTGATGTGCTGAAATTTAAAGCGATAACTATGACAAATTCAAAGATTATAAGTGGTAACCCACTTCAATGTTATATTAAAGGCAAAGACAAAAATCCAAGGATCATGAAATCCAAGCTCCTTCCTTCGAGAAAAGAATCCATCTTCAGTAGCTAAGAGTGAATACCATCGCTTACAGACAACGCTGGAGTTCGTGCGGTTATCAACGGTATCCTAAGGAAGCAGCTGAGAGCAACATCATCCGGAAGTGCAGGAATTAGGGGTTCTCCCTTTCGCCACATTTCTAATACAAATGAAGGATCAAGTAAATAAGATTGCTTTGCAGCTTAACCTAAACTTTGGGGACAATATCATTTGTCAATTTGATTTAGGTTTGTTTTGTTGGCCATAAATGAGAAAGAGATAGGATACAATCAAAATACAGCGATCTCGAGAAGATCTCAGAGATAAAGATGATCCAAACCAAGTATTTACTACACAAACAGAGTAAAATACATTAATCAGGCTCTTGACGACACAATAAATACAGCAAAAAAAAATGACCCAAAGAAGGAAATCTGTAAAGCACTTGTATGTTGAAGAAGAACCTTTGAAACCCCAAAATTTCCCCTCACACGCAAATAATTTAGTCATGAAACACATTAAATAACGCTTTCCTTAATAAAGATTGTTTAAGAAACAGAATGTAACACTACCTAGCTGACCTATAGCTTGAAATTTCCTGTTAAGTGTGCTAGCACCAATAGTAGTAATCCAAGGAAGCTCATTTGCTATTGAACTTAGCATTGGACCATTATTTCCTGCAGCACATATAACTGAAATTCCATGCTCCATAGCTCGAAAACTGCTAATAGCAATAGTATCCTCATAAAGTGGAACGGGGAAACCACCAAGTGAAAGCGACAATATGTCTACTCCATCGCTAATAGCTACATCCTTAGCTGCAAGTATATCAGAACTATAACAACCACTGAACCAATAAACTTTGTATAACCACAATATGAGCACCAGGGGACATCCCTCGAGCTTCCCCTTCTCTATTTCCAAGCACACTCGCCATAGGAACAAGAGCTCCGCTGCAGTAGATGTTGTATGTGTACCGTATCGTATTAAATACTGGATAAGCTACATCCACTTAGACCAATATATAACAAACATCAAGTAAAACCTAGTAAATAAAGTTTATTCAAACTTATACATGATTACAACATAAGGACTACCTCGAAGTACATTTGTCAGTGTGTCACAACTACACACCAATTTTGCTGGCAACTACATATTCATTTTTTACTAATAAGTTGAATCTTTTGCATCTTTCTTCTTTGAATAATTGGGCTACCCTGTAAATAATTATGTCAAATTCATTACAGCACTACGAATCTTATAGCATAGTTTTAACAATACATGAGCTCTCCTTGCATTAAGCATTCCATTTGTTTCTTTCTTAATAATATAGTATTATCCACTTTATTGGGTTGTTGTCTCAAAATTGTATGAAAGACTCATAGAACTCTTTGTCGGATTCAGTTTTTTAAACACATATCCAAAGCATTGTGTTAGCAATTAACTGATAAGAGTGAAGGATCATGCATCCTAGCAAATGCGGGTCAAAAGTTCAAGATCGGAAATCTCCAAAGTGATTCTTGTAAAAAAAACTCGAGAAAAGAGCTAACATTAAGCATAGCTAGAGCTACAACTTTTGTATGCCCCAAAGGTAATCCCTAAATTCAGAATTTGTACTCTACCTTTTAAGAAAATAATTAGATATGAGCTTAATTCAAGGGACTAAATAGAGGAGAAAATCCAATGAGGAGGGAGAAAGGAGAAGTTACCGAAGTTTTTTCGAAGCAAATCAACAGAATAACAATAGTTTAATTCACATAAGCAGAATATAAATTATTCCTAACTAAACAGAAACCCAAACTTCTACAAAAGAATCATACGCGCGCATGCTCTAGAATGCATCCAAAAGACGGACATATTAAAAACCAAGAAGAAATTTTGAGCAAGCGCTAAACCAGAAATGCCAGAGAAATACATTTTCCTGAAACTTACTGTATCACGAAGCTCTACAGGAAGCATTTGAATGGAGCAGAACTTCTTTTATGTAGAGTATAGGCGCGTGGCTCCCAACCTTAGCACTCGACACCAAATATGTTTCAGATGGGATGAAGAGGTTGTGACACCTACTAATATCGTCACCGTACAAGACTACTGGAACATGTTGTTCCTGCAATCAAGTAAAAAAAGAGGATGTGCCTAATATGTCTATACATTTTGGGCAGAGTCGTTGTCCAGCAATGCAGGAACAAATGTACATTTTCATCCTGTGCAATTATAGTTTGAAAGTGAACAGTATGACCTTTGTTCTATCTGGGACGAAACTTATCAACCACCTGATCTTTTAGGTCCAACTTGCAAGTTCAATAGGGCACGTGGATAAATTTAATCAACATTTTAGTTAGTCTTACTTACCTGGGATGAAAATTAAATTCTTAAAGATGAAGAATTGACTTGATTCTGTGAACCCAAGTCTTCCCCTTTTTTCTTAGCCCCAGCTCTAAAGTCTTATGACATCGGTAAGAGAAACAATATGTGTGGGAACCGATATGGGGTTGATTCTACCCTCAAAATGACGTGAAAAAAGACTAGAATGCAGTTCGTTAAAAATTGGAATCGAATTTTGTGACGTGAAAATAACACGTAAATCGCATTTACTGAATGCGTTTTATGAACAAAACACATGCATTGAGTGTCTTTATGAACAAATATGTTATCAACACATAAAATGTATGCATTTAGTATATTTTATGAGCAAAAAGGTAACATGGACTAAGTTGGGATAAGTCCACGTGTGTATACTCTTCTAGTTAAGCAAGTTTTCCCTGAAAAATTATCTTTTGAACCGCTTCGCCAAAAATTCTACCAAGACTATTTTTATACACATTTTAAACCTTTTTTTATATACCAGTTCGATCTAGACCAAATTTTTTTTGAATGATATTTCATGAGCTTTAAATTGGATTTTAGAAATTCAGATAATATGATCTAGATTTGTCACTGAATGACATATATAATTTGTGTTGATTCATATGGGAACATTACAATTTTTGACAACTATTGAAATTAATATCCTCCTATATTATGAAATAAGTTCACTTCATAAAAGAGAGAAAAAAAATTAAAAAAACACACTCAAAAGTTCACTAGAAGAGAAATGTGGAGGAACTATGTGGTGTAATTCTTAATTGTTTGATGTAAAAGTTTGAAGGAAGTATACACATCACATCACAAATATTATGTAACATTGTGTCTGTAATGACCCATTGGTCATTTGAGAATGAGTTCACACTTTTTTATTAAATATCCTTTTCTTAAATTTAAATAAAAAATTTTGAACTGTTCAGCAATTAAATATTTATCCTGTATTATTATCATATATTGGTTAATATCATATATTATTTATCCTGTATTTATTAAATATAAGTCAATAGAGTTTATTACTTTTAGTACATAATTTATTAAAAATAAATTAAATAAATAATAATAATTTAAAAAAAGAAAAGAATAAATAAAATTAAATAAAATAAATATATATGTATATAAGTGGAAAGGGCTGCACACTCAGCCCTATAACAAATATCATCAAACAGAAACGAAAAAAAAAAACACAACAAACGACGACGGCAAAAAGGAGAAAAACGGATGAAGAATAATTTACGGGAAGAAAAATAAAGAAAACGAAGAGAGGAAAATTTTCAATTTTCATCTCAAAACATCAAGGTAATTATTCTCATCCTTTCTATTAAGTTTTTATTTAATTATCAATAGATTTTTAAGGTAGAAACGTGTACAGTTTATGAAAATATAGCCCTAGGATTCTTAGAATAAAATCTTGATTTGGGAGTCGAATAGCGATCCATTTTAGCTGAAATTTGACGTACAAGTTTATTTTATTATGGGTAAATATATTTTGAAAGAAA
>JBCEWC010022204.1:0-10126 GCA_038996855.1 Solanum aculeatissimum | reverse complement strand
TTTTATTTTATTCTTTAGACTTGTGTCCCTTTTTTTTAATTCAAACTCTCAAAAGTCTTTTTTAATTCACTTCCCCAAGTAACAATCCGTCACAACTCAATTTTTAAATACAGAACATATATGTTTTTAATATAATATAAATATATTGAAGATATATTATAACTTATATAATTGAGATAAAGAGAGTATATTTTTTAAAAATAAATATAAATATTTAAAATTTAAAATTGTGTTTTGTTATTCATAATACTTATATCTTAGTATTAAATAAGTTGAAATTGGTTATCTGAATTCTTTTTTATTCATTAAAATTTGTATTATATCATCACCATAATAAAAAGGTAAAATATAAAAGTGTCACTATCCAAATTTACACGTAATGGTGGCACCTATCATAACCCACCAATAGATAAGCCAACTCATAACTCGCAACTGCTAGTAACGAATGTGAGGACAGAAGATAACCTAAAGGAAAACCAACTGACAATCTAATCATCATAAAAATAGAACTGGTACTATATAAGTACAAAACAACTACAAGACATCCCTACCAAAACTTGGAAGTTATCTGTACAGAGCTACCATAGACAAATACATCATAACTGAGTCATAAGATATATATATATATATATATATATACACACACACACACACATTCAAGACTAGTCTCTGAAAACAAAAGACGAGTCACTGGTACTGATGGAGATTGGAAGGATCCAAGAATGCTTAATGCTCACTACAAGTCTTCGAAAATGACAGCAACAACAGGAGGAATCAAAGATGCTCGCTCGTGCTCGGTCTTGCATCACAAAACATATGTAGAGTATGGTATAAGTGCCAGAAATAAGGTACGCAGTAGGCATCATAGACCGACTGAGTAAGAGCAATAAATAAAGCGGGGATAAGCCAGAATATAACTCTACGTGTAGCTAATCACAAGACCACAGTAAGTACACACAAAACTATGGAAGCAATAAGAAATTGAGCAACGATATAGTGATGTACGCGAATGTAAGACTCTACTATCTATGTATGTATGCTAACCCCCATAATCCTAGAAAGTACATCCACACACAATGATAAGGTAAAAAAAAGGTATTCTGAAATACGATCTAGCAATGTCAAATCTTTAGTGATCACATAACCAAGATGATACGCATGAAATCTTAATTCCAACAAAGCAACCTGACTTGTCCTTTAACCCAGGTTGTGACTACCCTTAAACCTAGGCAATGACCTGGCCTTGAACCCAGGTTGTAGTCCCAACATGGCCTCAAACTGCAGATATGGTCAGACACGGCCGATATATTCTGGCATGATCTAAGCCGATATGGCCTCAAACCATATGGTCTCAAACCATATGGCCTCAAATGATATGGCCCCGAACCAAGGGTATATGGGTTATAGTTGAACCCCATTTATCAATCTCGTAAATAGGAGAGTAGGTAACTAATCATAAGAAGTGCTTGGGCCTTAAACTGTGAGAGATTCTACTCTAAGCTCTAGTACAACTCATTTGTCTCCTCTAAATCTGAGTTAAGGTCAGTGTATCGCAGGAACATTTCAAAGTAGCACGCCAATCGTGCGAATAATCAGTTCCCCGTCCTATCACAGCCTATCTAAGGCTTAACTCTACCATACTCAAGTTTGTTATTTTGGTCTACAAGAATCTACACCTCTCAAGTCACACCAGATGAATATATTGCAGTTTATCGGCTCTCAAAACGCAGGTCTAGGGCATCACTAGCCTAAGCCTACACTAAGGCCCAAAAATTATCAGAGAATCATAACCAAAGCACATAATCAGTATACAGATCATAAGTCATCTTCACGTGTCAAATAGGTACCCCGCTAGCCCTATATATCAGCTAGTAACATGAAACTAACAAGTACAACCTCAGACTGATTTTCCCTGCCCAACATTCATATTATGTAGACAAGATTCACAGATCCTAACTCAGTCTAGAAGAAGGAAAATTGTAGCCTACCTAAATATTGATCACGTGCGCTTTAATTCACTTTGTAGGAGTTTTTCCTTTTCTGAGTAGTCTTAGAATGCTGCCAGACTATCAAAGATAAGATCACAATGTCAATACGATCATTCTAGTACCAAAATCACAAAAAATGAAAGTAGGCCAATTCTGGGGCAAAAAGGTAAAAAAGGTGAGACCCACATTCGAAATCCCAAAATGAACCCCGTATAATGGTCTATAATTATTTGAGCACGTACCTCAAATTGGGGCTTAATACGATGTCTAAAATAATGTCAAACAACCAAACACACAATGATATTTTTTTTTGAAAAACAATAGAATGGGCAGTAATTCCACAACTAACCAGAAGATTCCAATAATACCACAATGATCATCTCAAAAAACCACACAGAAAAGACCCAAATTTCACTAAAATCCAAACCAAAATGACTGAGTAAGAAATTTCCAAAGTTTTCAGAAATAACTCTAATCCATAGTAGCAAAATAGTAAAAATTACCTTGAACGACACATCAAAAGTAATTTTCAACATTTCCACAACGTTCTCCTCGAAATTCCATGCAAGTTAGCCTTTTGAATCACTCGATTTGGCTCCAAATTGATAAAATTATCATTGTTCAAAGTTTTCTTCCTCTACTGATGGTAGTTTTGAAAATTCAATATATGAGGCAACCAACTTACTCTTCGCGATCGCGAGATAGAGAGGATGTTTCCGAGGAACCTTCGTCTCAAAAATCCATAAGCAGAATAAACTAGATACGAAAACAAAGAAAGGAAAGGAAAAACAATAAAGAACGACTAATAACGAAAATAATGATAGAAGGTAGATACAATAAATTTAACAAATATAAGACGGATAATGACACCACAGGACAATAAAGACCTGATTAAACCTACTAATCTATCCCTATACAAATGCAAAAGAACAACTACAACCATCTCAAGAAATGGTGTCACATGTACAAGCCTCTAAATACAGAATACTCAAATAAAATATATAAGTCACAATGTCTAGTTCTCAAATAGAACCAAAAACATAGAATGGGATCCTCAAAGGTCTGCTGATGACATAGACAACTACCTCTCAAGTGATCCAGAAGCTCTATCCAAAGAACAGAAGTCTAACAGGATGGACCGGGCTCACAAGCTACAAAAATATAGCAAGGGGTGAGTGACAAACAACAGGGCACTCAGCGAAATGGAGCTAACCTAAAGTAAAACAATGAAGAACACAAGTAACTTCTTAAATCTCAACCACAATATGCCGAACTACAAACCTGCACTTAGAAAAGTCCCAGCTCAGTATAATACACATGTCACAGTAATATGGGTACCCTCATCATCTAGTATAGTACATCAATACCCAAGTATATATAAATAGGCCCAACCTCTTTATCAAAATCAGGAATATGATAAGTACACAAGATCATACCCCGTACGCAACAGTAACAACAAAAAATGAAATGAGATTGAGTGGATGCCATGAAATTAGTATAATGCAATGCAATGTCAAATATCGTGATGCATGTTTGTCCTATGATACACATCCACTAATCAGATATGGTTGTCTGCCTCAGTCAGAACCCATGGGGGCCACACATGGACCATGTATCCGTCGAAATCATTTTCCTTCGACAATAACTTTCATATGTAGCTGAAACCATTTCCCTTCAGCTTTTCATTTCCTATTTTAATTTTTCTAGCCTAAATTATTTTCCTTTGGCTTTTCTTCAATAATGGATCATCAAGCAAACACATAATGATGACAATTCATCATGCTCATGGAGATAAAATATGCAAGATATCTATATGAAACATATATTTAAACTATAAAAACTGATTAATGCTCAAGTGTCTCAATATCACCATAGTCTCCATATATACATATATTTCAATCGTATCACAATATAAGCACCATATCGCTATCAATATCAAATGATTCACAAGATCACATAAGTCACAAATACACAATTATTTGATAGTTAATATACCACCATATGAATAATTCTTCAATTTCACACATCATGATCAAGCCTACGATGATACAATTCTACCCTCAAAGTACTTAATTCCATACACATAGAAGTATACTTAACAAAATGTTAGAAGTCCACTTGCCTCAAGTAAAGTCTCAAATCAAGTCAAAATCGTCGCTTTCCTCCTCTTTCAGCATCCAAATCACCACAATCTATTCAAATATGACATCACAATCACATAACAAATATAATGACTAAAATCACTCAATTTGGAGAAAAAGGGTAAAATGGTCAAAACAATAATGCTGAAAAATATTGTCGAAATCTAAAAATTTATAGATTAAAATGTTCTATTCAATACAAGGAATCCAACGACGAAGACGATTTTAAAAACGAAGCTAAGATGAGTGAGAAATTAGTGATTAAAGTTTAGGAAAATCATATCCAAAAATTCTCAATTTACACCATTAAAATCCCTATATTAGTTGTGAAAAACACAATTTAATCAATGTAAATCAATGAAATAGGTTAGAAAATGGTTACCCAATCACTTTGCCTTCAAAACCTTGGAAATCTCCTCTTAGAACGAGCTTGAAAATGTCAAAAATGGTGAAAAGGATTTAAATTTCGTATTTAAAAGACAACATTATTTTAGGCATCGGTGTACTCTGCGAATGCGGAGCCTTAAACTCCCCAACCCTCCGAGAGCACGGGGCTTGATCCGTGAACGCAGAGGTTTCTATGACGGTCCTCCACAAACACAAATGGGGTTTTGAGAATACGGAGGTAACCAAGCTATACTTCCGTGAACGCGGACCCCTTAATCTAATAGTTAAAGTGTTGCAGCCTGTAGGAACATATTTTTGTAGCTACTTTATACATTTTTAATCTATTAAGTTAAAGAAAGATCTGCTTTCTTGTACAAATTTGTTCAGTGTTCTTTTTTTTGGTCTCAGCACTTGGATGTTATCTTTTACTATTTGAGGAAGAAGGCTAAATATACACCCACTGATCTTGTGAGATTTACTTTAACTGATTTTATCTTCCATAACAAGCTTTCTGATTTGTATGTGGAGTTCATGAAAAATGACAAAGATCTTTCATTCATACCCAAAGAACATGAAATTGAGGAGTATGTTAGAGGGTTTTATTGCGATGTGAATGTAGCGTGGCACAAGTTTGATCACGTGTTGTTTCCAATTTATGTTCAGCGAGGAAAAGCTATAGTGGGACACTGAATTTTGGGAGTATTCAATTTCAGTGATTGGTGTATTCATGTCTATGATTCCAATCGCACAGCTGCTAATGATAAACTTGTGGAAAAAATAATGTCACCTTACAAATTTAATACCATACTTCCTGAAAAGGTCCAATTTTTATGTTGATAAGGGCATTGCGAAATCTCAAAGTGATGAGTTGCCGATTAAAATGGTTGATAACCTGCCACAACAAAACAATCGGTATCTTTTTCTATTCATTTCTTAGATCTTTATTTTTTACTTTACTTTTCTAATTTACTACTTTACCTTTAACTCATGTATAATATGATTTTCTTTGTTTTCAGTGATTGTGGAGCTTTTATTGCTGCATTTGCTGAATATTTTATTCATGATAGAAAAATTTCAAAAGATGTTGATATTGACCTAGTTTGCATGAGGTATGCAACCTTATTATGGGATTATGGAAGAAAAAAACAAGAGGCTGATGCAATGAGCAATACATCAGAAAGGGTTGGGAGATATTTTGAAAAGAATAAGAGGGAATGTCTGGGAAAATAGTTTAATTCTTTCAGCTATATTTTTGTATAACTATTGTAATCAATACTTCTTGATTGACTTGATTTTTTTGATGCGATAATGTAAAGCACAGGAAAAGTTTATAAGATGTTATTTTTTAGGGGACTGTAGATAATGTAATGCACAAAAAAATCTTTGCAGCATAAAGAAAGTGGTGGGAGGGTTTAGTTATAGTTTTTTGCAAAAGTTCAATTTATTTCAGTGTTTGTAATGACCGGAGGAATCCTAAAAAGGATTCATATTTTGTGTTGTGCTTCATCTGCACAACTTGCAAGATCTTGTCCATGAGGCATAAGTTGCTCTAGTTATTGCCTTTAAGTTAAGTGTTTGTGTTTCTGATAAGTTATGCTTACATTTATCAGTATAAGATCTTGCCTATAAGGCAGAAATTAATATTTTTAACTTATACAAATTGTTTGTTAGATCCATTATTAAAATAAAAAAAAAGTTCTTTTGTTTGATAAATGTCTTTTTGAATAAATACTTTTTAAAATTTCAAATTGGATTTAGTGGAATAGAGTTTTAGTGAAATGAGACATAGTTGTTGCCTCCAAGGCAAATGTTTTAGCATATGTGATAAGTTATACTTACATTCAACAGTGCAATCTCTTGCCTACAAGGCATAAATTAATATTTTACAAGGCTTTGGTGTAGTGTTTACTCAAAAGCAAGAATTTTAGTTATAGTGTCCCATAAGTTACACTCACATTCAATAGTGCAAGATTCTATCCATGAGGCATAAGTTAATTTGTTACTTACACTGATGTAATTGTTGTCTCAAAGGCAAGAGTTATAACATGTCCAATAAGTTATACTTACATTCAAAGATGCAAGATCTTGCCCATGAGGCATAAGTAGGTATTACTTATGCCTCAAATGCAAAAGTTATAGCGTAGCTTAAAACTTATACTAAGCACAATAGTGCAACATCTTGCCCATGAGGCATAAGTTACTCACCTCTAAGTCAAGTGGTTTAGTGTATTTGTTAAGTTTATACTTACATTCAGTAGCGTAAGATCTTGCCTACAAGGCAGAAGTTAATTTTTTTACCTTATACAAATTTTTTGTTAGTTTCATAATTAAAATAAAAAAAGTTTTTTGGTTTGATAAATGTCTCTTTGAATAAATACTTTTTAAAATTTCAAATTGGATTAGTGGAATAGAGTTTTCGCGTGTCCAATAAGATATACTTAGCACAATGGTGCAAGATATTGCCCATGAGGCATAGTTGTTGCCTCTAAGACAAGTGTTATAGCATGTACGATAAGTTATACTTACATTAAATAGTGCAATATCTTGCCTATAAGGCATAAGTTAAGTTTTTACAAGGCCTTGGTGTATTGTTTACTCAAAAATAAGAATTTTAGAGTGTCTGATAAGTTATACTCACATTCAATGGTGCAATATCCTATCCATGAGACAATTTATTACTTCCCTTGGTGTAATTATTTCCTCTAAGGCAAGAGTTATAGCATGTCCAATAAGTTATATTGACATTCAAAGGTGAAAGATCTTGCCCATGACGCATAAGTAGATATTGCCTTAAAGGCAAGAGTTATAGTGTAGCTCAAAACTTATACTGAGCACAATAGTGCAACATTTTGTCCATGGGGCATAAGTCACTTTTGTTGTTGCCTTTAAGTCGAGGGTTTTAGTGTTTCTGAGGCATAAGTTAATTTGTTACTTGTCCTGGTGTAATTGTTGCCTCAAAGGCAAGAGTTACAACATGTTCAATAAGTTATACTTACATTAAAAGGTGCAAGATCTTACCCATTAGACATAAGTAGGTATTGCCTCAAAGGCAAGAGCTATAGTGTATCTCAGAAATTATATTGAGCATAACAGTGTAACATCTTCCCTATGAGGCATAAGTTACTCTTGTTGTTGTCTTTAAGTCAAGGGTTTGAGTGTTTCTGATAATTTTTACTTACATTCAACAGTGTAAGATCTTGCCTATAAGACAGAAGTTAATTTTTTTAACTTATACAAATTGTTTGTTAGATTCGTAATTAAAATAAAAATAGTTTTTTTGTTTGATAAATTTCTTTTTCAATAAATACTTCTTAAAATTTCAAATATATTAAGCAAATTACTTTTTTGCCCTTTTCTTCTTGTCCTACTGGTAACAATCCCTTTTATAATAGAGACCTCCTTTTTCTTTTCTTTTTCTCCTCTCTCCTCCTAATCCCTAATCTTTTGATGATAGGGCTCTTTCCTGCGATATCTAATTCAACATCAACAATCTGATCTCTCTTTCTTTTGTTTAGTGGATGTTGTTGTAATCTATTTTCTAACCCTAATATAGAGCAGACGAAGAAACTAATTTCTCATAATGAGGTATTTCTTGTTTCACTTTTGATTGTATTTTTTTTAAGATTCTTAATATTATTTTCTTATTTATAATGTATTTACCTTTTTTTGTATTTTTGTAGAAAGAGAATCAAAATTTTAAACTCGATCATTGGTTTGAGGCAAAAGGTGCTTGGGGCGGAGATTCTAATTACAAAAGTATTTTTCAATGTTTTTTGAAAAAATCTGAAATGAAGCTGTTGAAAGAGGGTGTATTCAGAAATTTTATGGTATTAGGGAAAATTGATGTTTCTTGAAGTTTAATTCACTGTCTGCTTCTTTCACAAATTGATTGTGATAATGCTAATATGATAAAGTTTACTTTATTTGATCACCTATGCTCATTTACTTTAGAATCTTTTCAGTTAATTACTGAGCTGTCTTCTTCTGCGAGCGATTTCACTGTTGTTTCTGCCTTACCAAATTGTCTCTTGAATCGTTATTTTTCAAACACTCATACTATTACATTGAGTGTGTTACGAGCTTTTTACAATACTGATCCTAGAAATGGTGGAACATCTTTTCTAGATTGTGACAATGATGCTGTCAAAATGGCTGAATTGTATATAGTTGAAAGGGTTTTATTAGGTCATTCTAAAACTTGTGTGGTAAATAATTACTTGATGAAGATCATCGATATCGATGAGCTTCATTATTCTTACCCTTGGGGTACTCTACGATTTAATTGATTGACTGGTTCTTTAAGAAACTCTTTGCGACTAGTTAAGAGAGTATCAAACAATCAAGCCTCTTATTGTTTAGGCGGGTTCCTTTTTGCTTTGAATGTGTAGGCATTAGAGGTATTTCTCGTATTTCAAGAGTTTGTCAAATTGAAGCGTCGAACCTTCCCGAGGATGTTATGTTGGTGCAATTTGAGTCGACCTACTTGTACAACACTCGTGGAGAATTATTTTCATGCATTCTCGGTATTCTTTTGATCTTGTGTCTTTTATTCTTCTTGATTTTAATTATTATAATGTTTTGGTATTAGCTTTTTTTTTTTATGTTTAAAAAATAAGCAATTTGAGTCATTTAAGATGGAAGCATTTATGACTTCTTATGAAGAAAGAGAGTGTCTCCCAGTGAATTTGGTATTTTCAAGCAATGGTGCTTCTACTTCTCAATTGGGACATTTTTCTTGCAACGTGATCAATGTCATTGTTGAGGTAAGTTTGAAATATGTCCTAGTGATATACCAAATCGCAGTGAATGTTTATAGAAAAGATAGTAATTTTTTTATTAAATCTTCGTTCAATATTGAGTTGCCAGTGTACTTTTAACTATTGTTTCATTTACTTAATTAATTTTTTATGCAGGGGGTAACAACTAGTTTGAAGAAGTATTTAGATATTGATTTAAATGTTGTTGTGAACCGTATCACGGTAAATTTCAGTTTAAATTTGTTATTCAATAGAAATAACATTGTTTAATCATTTGTTGACCTAATTGTGTTGTGATATTACATTATTTTTTATATAGTCCCTAGAGTACAAGTCTGATTATGTTGTGGAGCTTCTTCAATTTTTGAATAAATCATTTGATGGGCATGGAGTTGGTACGAGGGAATCCATAGGGATTGAGGGAGTTCACAAAATAGGAGAAAAAATTGTCAGCACTCTAGGGGATGTAAATGTAGATGATACACAAGGTGAGCAGAGGCATAGTAAAGAAGTCACATTTGAAACTTCTTCGCAGATTATTGCAAAAATTAAGAGTGGAGAGATTGATTTTACCCCTCCATCACTGGTAGTAATTTTATACAAGAAGAAAGTATGTTTTAAATGCTACTTTACTTTTTTGTTGGTTACTATTATGTTGTCATATCATTTTGGTAATACAATTTATATTTTTGTAGGCTATTAACTATGAATCTACTGAGTTGCAACCTTTAGAAGATGTCAAACTCCTTATAAATCAATCCCAAGTCTCTGAGAAGATGAGACGACCCCCCTCAGGGAATGTCCATATACTCAGTATTGTCCGTGTCGGGGCCTCAAAGTTCGCTCTTCCTCC
>JBCEWC010022203.1:0-10126 GCA_038996855.1 Solanum aculeatissimum | reverse complement strand
TATTTTCTTGTGTTATTTGTTTGGATTGGAAATATATTAGCTTGTATGTTTCCCTGCTTGATTCTATGTATTAATTTTTTTTTAAAGTTTTATTAAAAAAATATTGACAAATTTAATATTTATAATAATTAAGGATATTTTTGTAAAATTTTAAGTTACGATACAGTACCATACAGTCAAATCAAATAACAAATTATCATTAAACAGTAGCAACCCATACAGTCTATCTAAACATTGGATAGTACAGTACTATACAATACTATACCATACCATACGACACCATACATTATGAAACCATGGCAAACCACCATCCAAACAAGTTGTCAGGGTCCTGGCCCTGCTCTACAATGTAATCAACGATCCATCTCATTAAAGAGCTCTTGTGGGCTACATCTTTCATCAGCATCTCGTCCCAAGTCTAGCTCAGTCTATAGTCAAACTCTGCAGTGGATGTTAGAGTCTCATACTGGGGACCAAGTAAAACTCGATGGATAATGGCCTCGGATATATCAATGGAGACTCCCCTCACTGTCGTTTGTGAGAATCGTGGTTGAATCAGATATCCCTTTTCTTTCGGGGTCGAATGAGCAATGGTGATGGCATATGATGCATAGAACTCTCTCACTATCGCCAGCGAGCACTTCCCCAATGGGGCTGCCAACAACTCCAAGTTGTACCGGGCCATGGTATCTCGAAGCCTTGAGACACTATCAAGCCCAGTAGTAATAAGTCTGGGCTCCTCAAATATGGTGCGGGCTTGATGACCCCCCTCAACATGTTCTATATCCTCTCGGTACACCCTTTATATCCCCCGCACATACTATCCATTAGTTAAAGCATCAAGGGATGATGGTGCTACCGGGATTGACTCTGTAGCATCAGACTCTGACTTCTCTCCTGGACTGGAGCCATTTCTATCTCTTGCTCTAGAACCTAACCCCTCTCTGGTGATGTTATCAAGATGGAGTTGATCTGCCGATCACTTCCCTTGTTAGACTAGGGAGGTTTAGAAACTATGGCTAATGTGCGGGTCAGCGATGTGTGTCTAGTGGCTGTTCAAGTCAGTCGTGGCTCGACGACCATATCTGGATGGACACCAAGCTCCTCTACTAAGCCACAAGCCTCAGACTTAGTTGGCTCATCTAACAGCCAATCCTGCGTGGCCCGTATCTTATCACATCTGGGTTTTGGAGCCATAGTACCTAAAATCACATAAGTAGCACACTTATTAGCCAGACATATACAGGAATGAAAAGAAAGATGATAGATAAAGAAATGACAGAAGAACCTACGACGGCTTTTCTACGAGCCATAGAGAAAACTATAGGTCGAAGATGGCCTTCATAGGTGGCAGGGTACAGTAAAAAAAGTTACTAGAACTACATCTATGATACCAAGTATGGCTCGTAGAATAAACTATGAGCCATAAAATGAGACATAGATGTGATTCTAGAAATAATCATTTGCAGGCATCAGCCTATAAGACCTATCTACTAGTCGTAGTCAAAACTACAGCCCATAGAAGGTCTAATCTAATGGAGTCTCAGAAATCCTAAGTTACTGGTTCTTCCTACGAGTGGAAACTATGGCTCGTGGATAATTTCATGGGTCGTAGAGGACCCTTGTGGTATGAAAACTCCAGTAGCTTAAGTCTCCCAAGCCCATCAAAGAGGTTTCACACCGACATGCACAGACCATAATCACTCAATTCAGTACTGAAGCAAGAACCTTATGCACCCACATAATCCCCACAAATTTTCCACTAACCCACATACGACAATTACACACTACCCCATTTATTTTTATTTGACATGTTCATACTACAATATGACACTGTTTGAAAGTTAAAAATTAAGCACACACGTGCAATCACACATCATTTTTAAGCAATGATTTCCATCCAATTCGAACGACATGTGATAGCATGGTTTTCTCAAAAAAACATTCAAACAAAAACATAGCCACACACCTATTTTGGCACTTTACACTATTCACAATAATGGCAACACTTCAATTATGATTAAACATATAGCATATACTATAGGCAACAGGTAATTCAAACCCATCAAATTTGGACTAACTTTCCCATCATTAATTTCAACCAAATTATACTAATTTCAACCAAATTACACTAATTTTGGTAATACAAGGGTTTTGAGGCTGAGGACTTACCAAAATTTGACAAAAAGGGATGGAAAATTGAAGGAGGACTTCGAAGGGGGAAAACCCTAGGTCACCGAAGTGATGCTCGAAATCTTGCCAAAAAATGGGGATGATTGTTGGGTGGTAGTCAAAAATACTAAAGTAGGAGTAGGGGTCGGGTATTTTCAGAATTTTTGTGAGAATAGGGGGTTAAAATTATTTAACCCCTTTTTATACTTTGATCGGGTTGGTTGAATAATTGGGCCCAAGCTTCTACGAAACATCGATTATAGGTCATAGATATTTCAATGGTTTGTAAATCTAGTCTTGTAGACTACCAAAACCCTAATTTAAGGGGTGGCTTCACGGACCTACCTACTAGCCGTATAATAGAGCATGACTCATAGAGTGGGTCGTAGAAACCTCCAACACTTAGTCAAATGTAGAAAACTTACCTTGAGTCTACGAGCCCCATTCACAGACCGTAGTTCTATCTATGGTCCATAAAGTTGGCTCGTGTACTAGAGTGCATAATATTTTGCTCACTGTAAGTGTTCTATGAGTCAGTATAGGGGTGGTGGTTTTAGACACAACCCGTAGAACTGATCATAGAGAACTTTTTGTTGTTTCTTTAGCCCAAGATGGTTAACTTGGTCCTGTACCTGCATAGTCTTCATAAAACACATTGTTACCCTATATGCCACCAGTCCAAAATTTACAACCAAAATGCAAAAAATTAAACTACTTACAAGTCCAAAAAGCTAAAAATAAAATATAAATACTACTATTATATTACACATCTTGGGAAAACTCCCAAGTAGCGCCTAATTTATTGTCGCGACACGACTTGGACCAATTGATTACTCAGCCTTTATCAATGTCCCAAGCTTCCATCTCCAATTCATCGAGCCTCTTCATTAACAGATGTTGATGATGATTTCTTCATCATTCAATTGAAACTTAAGTTGGCTTGATTCCATGTCCACTAGTGCTTGCCCAATGGCCAGGAAAGGCATTTCCAAGATGATTGGGACTTCGAAGTTGACCTCGCAATCAAGGTTCACAAAGTCTGGGAGTAATATGAATTTCTTGACTTTGACAAGGACGTTATATAATATCCCCACAGGCGTTTTCACCATCTTGTCAGTCATCAACAATTACATATTTGTAGGGTTAGGGGCTCCCAAGCCTAGCTTCCTGAATACTGCAAGGGGAATCAGATTGATGTTGGCTCCTAGATCACATAATGCCCTTGCGAACTCAACATCAACAATTGTGCATGGTATGGTGAATACTTCAGGATCTTCTTGCTTCTGCACTAAGGACCTTGTGGATATCGCACTGCAATGTTGTAGCTCTTGAGAGTGCTCTTCACTCGTAGTCCATTTTTTGGTAACTAAGTCCTTCATGAACTTTGCATGCCCGGGCATCTTCTCCAATTCTTCAATAATAGGAATATTGATGGAGAGTTGCTTCAGCATGGAGATGAAGTGCTAGAATTTATCTTCCTCTTTTTTTTTAGTCTCTGGGGGAAGGGAATAGGAAGTCGTAGAATGGGTTTCAACTTTTGTAGCATTGGTGCTGCATCACTTTCCCCATCCTTGACACGAGCATCTTCGGTCTCAATATCATTACTCTCAACTGTCTCCTCACAAACATCATCATCTTCAACTAGCACTAGGGGCTCAATGGTTTGTTTACCACCACATGTCATGACTTACGTACACTTGCCCTCATTCTTAGGATTTTGAACTATATTATTGGGAAATGTACCTTTCTAGTACTGGTTCAGTTGAGTTGACATCAGACTGAATTATTGCTCTAGTAGCTTGATAGCAACAGAGTGAGACTCAATTTTTTGATTAATACTAGATATGTCAGATTTAATTCCCTTTAAGGTCTCATCCCGAGTCTCAGCCTTTTTCAACAGACGGACGAATATCTCCTCAATGAAAAAACAACCAACACCAAAATCTCGATTATGTGGTGGAACATACGGACCATTTCTGTAACCATCTATGCATCCCCAATCAGCAACTCTTTCCTAGCCCCTATTCCTATCATAGTAGACTTCTCGATTGTTATCTTTGAAGGCACCATTCCTGTAAAAGTTCTGACCTTAGTTTCCTTGACCTTAGCGTCAATAGTCCTGATTGGACCCTCGGGCGTTGGTCTGAAAACCTGTCATCTGCTCTGCGACGAAGCAAGTGCCCTCCTTATAGTAAGGCTCCTCATACATGGGTGCTCGTAAGGATAATGAGATATTGCATTCACACGGACCAAGGGACGGCCCACAGGTGATTTCTTGAGTGGGACCCCAGACATGAAGAAAATTTGGAGTTTGTTGAAGGGTGACTCACGAGGTATCAAACGGCCCGTAGAAAAGGTTTCATGGCTTTGGGGCTAGCAAAGTTAGTTTTTAGGAATTTCAGATGTGTTACCAGATGAGGGGACCTACGGCCCATAATTGGGGTCCCATAAGTCGAGTCCGGCAATTTTTATAAGGGGCAGTTTTTTCATTCCCATCAATTCTATTCTTAAACCACATCATTTTGGGAATGGAAAGGGGGCTTATATAAGCCCTGGATCCCTAATTCCTTCATTCTTCACTCTCGAATTCTAAGGCAACAAAGAGGCTCTTAAGAATAGACAAGAATAAGTCTAGGGTTCCAAATTCTTCCCCAAACACTACAAGTTTGTTTCTCTCCAATTTTCCCAAGGTATGTGAGTTCGTTTATGGTTATCTTTTCACCCATAAAGTCCCTTAATACGTATTTTACCTTTTCTTTAAGTTCCTTTAAGATATTATGCATGGTTTGATGATTATATGATGTTTTAAGTTATTAAATAGTATTCATGCTATCCTATGATTATTTTACTAAGTATATATGCATATTTGAGCTATTGGGGATAACCATGTGATGGTTTAATGTTGATGAAGTGTGGGCATTTTCGATGTTCCATTAAAAAGAGAAATTTCCATATAACTTTTGTGATTTATTATTGTTCCATTATAAAAGCTAAGCCCACCTAGTTTTCAAGTAATATTTTATATGATTCATGACTACGAATAGGTCATTAAAATTCGAGCTTCAAAGTTATACCACTACGTTGCTACCACCACTACCGCCACACCGCCGCTTCTGCCGCTGCCACCACCACCGCCGCAACCGCCACCACGAACAATATGACTACTACTACTAATACTACTACTACTACTATCACCACTACTACTACCACCACTACTATGGCCACTACTACCACCACCACTAATACCACCACCACCACCACGACTACTACTCCCACCACTACTACCACCACTACTATTACTACTACTACTACTACTGCCACTACCACCACCACTACCTACTACTACTACCACCATTGCCACCATTACCACCACCAACACCGCCGTCGCTACCGCCACCACTGTCGCGCACCACCATCGTCGTCGCCATCATCGCCACCACTACCGCTGCCATCGTCGCTGCCACCGCCACAACGGCCACGACCACCACGATAGCCACCACCACCACCGCGACCACCTCCGCCACCACCACTTCCACCACCGTCGCTGCCACCACCGCCACTACCGCCACTACCACGACTACCACCACTACCACTATACTACTACTACTAATCATGTTTTAAATGCATTATATATTTTAATATTTTTAATAATAATTTTAATACTTTTAACATTTTTCATAATAATTTTAGCATATATTATATATTTTCTTTACATAAAGATTATTGTTTAAAATGATGTATATTTTTATAAGTGTGCATCTTTTAATTATTAATTAGATGGTAATCTATTCAATTCCATTCCAATTTGTTCAATTTGTTACCTTATTAACCCAATTAATTTCAATTTTAGTCAATTTCTATACAATTTATTTCAAAATTTTTAGTCAAATTCTTATGTAATATCTTTCAATTTTAACCTAAATTAAGTTAATATGTGGCTCAATTTTAAATCTCAATCCAATTTCAATCAATTATATTCGGATAACCCAATTTTGATCGAATCCGACCCAAATATTCTCAAAACTAATCTGACCATTCACTTTTTATCTAATGGTCCCAATTAAAATTAATTTTATTCCCTTTAATTCATCATGCCCCTAGACCCTAATACCATTTTTTTTCTCCATTTTTTCACCCTACAACAACCACCAAACGTGACCCCCTTTTCTCCTTTTTCATCCCCTTTGCCACACCCAAACGGCCCCTCATCGGCGTCCCACCAACGGCCACCATCGCGACCACGTCACCACGTCATCTCCTCCAACGCCCCGCTCTTCCTCTTCTTCGTTCGCTACCAGCAGCCCTCAAACAACCCCTTATCTCTCTCCCTCTCCAGCGAACCAGCACCCCTTCAGTGCCGCCACCCATCTCCCTCTCCTAGTTTCCTCCTCGTCGGCGACCAACCACCAGCAGCCCCGTCAAGCCCCTTTCTCCTCTCCCACGCTAGACGGCGAACCATCACCTTCCATAATTTCACCACCCCCCCCCCCCTCTTATCCCTCTCTGTTTCCCTTCTTTTCCTCACTATTCCCACCTCGCGCTACCCCTTTCCCTCTTTCTTTCTCCTCCAAAACCCCTGTCGGAAAACACTAATCAGCAGTACCCCAAATAACCATCGAAAAAATCCCACCAACTTAGGCAACGACAAAGAAGCTGTAAAGTCAAGGCATCCCCAAAAAAATAGATGTTTAGATTCGTCTGGTTTGTTTATTATCTAGTTAATATTTATTTCGTCTATGATATTACCCTCATGAAAACAAAAGTGTTGTGGATTCTGCGATATTTTCACTTTGGCTTACTAATTCTTTGATGTTGTGCCTTTAATTGTTTGATGTGCTCATTTCCTATCTTTGTCTAAATTTTTCTCGAAATTCATTTGTTCCTCGCTGTCATTTTTTTTATATTATTAAAGTTTCTAGTATTCCAATATTCAAGTAACCTTGATCCAAATTGATCATCCTATTGATTTAGTATGTGATTTGCTGAAATTAGAATATTCTATATCTAGTTGTTTACTTGATTCCTAATTTTAATTTTCCTTGAGCTATAATATCCCATGAATAATTTTTCTTCTTATATAATTGATAAATTACGTATGACTGATATGTTAGCAATCATAATTCTAATATTTTAGGATTCTTGCAAGTTTCTATTTTGGTAAATCTCCTCTAACGTGATACTATTGATTGATTTTCTTGTCATAATACTTTACAATCTGCTTGTTTTTTTGCTAGCTTATTGTGGTAAATCTTTGATTGAGACAACTGATTTATTATTTACGGTAAACTTGTGATTGAATCAAATTAAATGATTTCATTCTATTTATGTTAATTTCAAATTAGTCAATTAATTTTGCTTGCCTTTTATTTTTTTCTCTCTATAGTTATTTTTCTCTACTATAAAAAGAGGTTATTTTTACCCATTCCAGGGACAAAATATACGTTCAGTTCACAGAGAACAATTTACACACAGACAATATAACTCTCACTCTACAGATTTCATACAAAAAAAATTATATATTACATTTTCTTACTGGATTATCTCGGATATATTCAAAATTCTTCATCTCTACTATTGTTTCCAAAATCCTCTTTCACACAAGCATTGCTCGGAATCTTTGAGATTCTCGTGAACTTGATGTGTCGAGCGAATGTTGATATTTTGGCATTGGAAAGTATTTTGGTTAGCTTTCAATCTCATTATGTATTTTCTTTTTTGTTAATTCTTATATATCATGTTTCTCCTAGTGTTTGTTTTAGCAGGATATTTAGTCCATTCAAAGTCGTTGAAGAGTTCGCCTGGGATGAAATCCGAATTGAGAGTAGGCGCAGCTTAACGTTTGTTTATTTATTTATTTTTCTTGTATTGTTCATTTTCAACATTATCTTCGGTTTGTAATAGTTATTGTAATAATATAATAATAAAACTGAGGAATGGAGGGTAAAGGGATCTATGTGCTATTTGTTTATTTTATTTTTATCACCATTTATTTTTGTGTGTATTAGAAAACTTGCCTATAGGATTTAATTGCTTGATTATGATTTCTAAATTCATCATTATGTGTTTTGCGGAGGCATTTATGTGTTTAATTAAAAGAAATAATTTAAATTTAGTATGCTAGTGGTTTAATTTTGATAGTCACACACGTTCCAAAATGATTCACTCACTTTTTTATGATTTCAAATCACACTCTCATTTGAACATTTGTCAACTTATTTTTGAAAGTGTATTCTTAATTTTAAAATCTTGTCTTTTGGAATAGTATTTTGACATTAAATAAAAATAAATTGTAATAATCACTTAAGATAACATGATCATAGGATTCATTTTAATTATGTCATATTTAGAAGTCATGTTTAGGGATGCTCAATAATTTTCAAAATAATTTTTGTGTCATATAGAAATTATGCATATAGAATTTCATGCATATTAAGATTCATGTTTTAATCAAGTTTCTCAATATGTTACTTCATCTGAAAATATGTTCACATGTTTTAGATAAAGTTTTATGTCATTTCGTGATTTAACAAAACTGTGAACAAGCTATTTACTTTCTACATCTCTTGATTTAGAAAATTTTGTTTATAAGATTTTCTTTCTTAAAATATGTCCATGCTCATAGAGAATAAATATATAGAGGATTTAATATCATTTCACGTTATTAAACTTGGATAAATGTTTTTAGTTCATTTTTCAAAAGAAAAAAATTCTAAGTTATTAAAGTTATCATAATACATTTTCCTTATTGTGTCCTTGGGTGTTAATTTGGGGCACACTTAGCATGTCGTGACTATTTCACAATTATGTATATTTTCAAGCATGTTAGATATATTAAGAGGCTTATTCGAGAACTTTTGTGCTAATTGTTTGTCCTTGTTTTGTATGACGTGAGTCTAATAGAAAATTTTTATTTTCTTTTAAATCTAGAACCTATCCAAAAATCAGAAGTTCAATTGCCTCTTGGACCTTAGGATGGGACAATAGGCACTTTTAGGAAACGCTAGTATTTTTCATTTTTAGTACGTTTTTTAGGTTAAAAAATAAATCAACTTAGGAGGGGTAGGAATAAATAGGACCCTTGGAAAGGATGATCTAAAATTCGAGCTTTAATGGGACGAAATTTTGATTTTTGTTCCTCGGCTTAAATAAGTTATGCGAGCTAAAAATGAAAAAATCTAGTTTTTTCTTCCGAAATTTAAGTCGAGTAACTGATCCGAGTGGTAATAAAATCGTTTAGTTTAATATTTCTCTCTTTTCATTTATTTTAAATTTTTATTTGCTTGGGAAAGATTAGTCCTTTAATTTATTTGCTTACTTTCGTATTTATTTATTTTAATTTTTTTACTTAGGCATTTTTAAGATATTATAAAATAAGAGACATTATTTGAAAATTTCGCACATAAATGCGAGATACGGTCAGGACCCGCATTTGTGGACTTCAAGGGTTGTCTAACACCTTCCTCGTGAGGTAACTTGAACCCTTATGTCACGACCCGGATAGGGGACCTAGATGTGACCTGGCGAAGGAGAACCCAAAAGTCCTCGGTCAAGCCATCATAGCATCATTACACTCATCATCGGTTCGAAAGCGCGGAAAATAAACACATAACATATAAGTTCTAGGGAATTGGGACTTGGGACTCAAGCTATGGGGACATTTCGGGAATGGGATCAACATGAGTTCACATAACACGTAGCAAAATCTCTAAGGGAACGGGAAAGGGGAATTTAACTATGGGGCACACCGGGACTATAGGACTTACCACATAAGCACATAATCATTCAAATCTTCAACATTCATATCATAAGTATAATAAATGACAATCCTCATAATTAAGACTAATAATCAAAGCTTCCATAAGCATAACATTCAAGTTGGAGTACAAGAGTTTAGAGTTTGTCCATAAGCCTCTACATAGATAAAACGGGGCCTCGATATAGTTTGAGGATCACC
>JBCEWC010022202.1:0-10126 GCA_038996855.1 Solanum aculeatissimum | reverse complement strand
GTCAAGAGAGTTGAGAGAATTTTGGAGAGAATTTAGGAGTGTTAGAATGGATGAAAAGGGATTAGGGTTTGATTTAGGGGACTTAGGAGACCTTAGAATGCCTAAAAGGGGCATAAGATCTAATTAAATTATGAATTAATCATTAATGAAACGGACTAAATCACTGAAACAGTGTTTCATGGAAGGCCTACAGTGGTCGTCTACAGGTTCACGGTCCATGAACCTATCCGTGTGGACTCACTTGGCCTCGACTTCGGCTTGAACTCTTGGGGGACTTTCTGGATCACTTTACGAGGGGCCTCACAGACCGTGTAGCTACATACGGACCGTGTACTGGTCCGTGGAGCATCACTTGGTCTGGAGTCCAGCCCCGAACTTTGGCCAACTCTCTGGATCACTTCACGGGACCCCCTTACAAACAGTGGGACCTTACACGGACCGTGAAGTGGTCCGTGAGACTTCACTTGGTTCCGGCCTTGGCGTATCACTCAGCCCCACTCACTGGATCAACCCACGGACCCCCTCACGGTCCATCCCACTGTAATGGCCATAACTTTCACACCTGAACTTTGAGTCGAGTGAAACCAGTTGCGTTGCGAAGATAACTCAAAGAGCTTCAATTTAACATATAATATCCCACAAAGTTTATCCCGTACCAAAAGATATGGCCTCCCAAAGACCCTGTTGTCTAAACGGTCTTACAAATTTCCACCAAAACAATTCCTTTGAATCCGGCTACCCTAATACCATCCATGACTACCAAAATTCAATCATGACGAACCCAACACTAACCTTGACTAACCATTACGAAGTTCAAAAATTTTTGGGTCGTTACAGTTAATTATTCTTTTTTTCTACACTACAAGAAAAAAGACTTTTAACGACCATTTCTTAACGAAGGAAAATGAATCTGGTCATTATAAATACACTTATAGTGACCAAATTTTTTCGGTCATTATAAATACACTTATAGTGACCAAATTTTTTTCCGGACGTTATAAATATACTTATAGTGACAAACAAAATTTTGGTCGTTATAAATACACATATAGTGACCAAAATTTTTTCTGTTGTTATAAATATACTTATAGTGACCAAATTATTTTTTGATCATTATAAATACACTTATAGTGACCAAATTTTTTCAGTCGTTAAAGACATTTTAATTCAATATTAACGAGGGGATAAATTGAATTTGTAAAAAGCATAGCATCCCACCGTTAAAACATATTAGTTAGTGTAAAAACATATTTTAATTAATATGAGTGCAAAGAGATCAGACCAAATTATGTCATAAGTATAACAAGTAACGTTTTGTTAATCATTCTAACATTTTGATAAGAATCCTCCATCTTTTATAATTTTGGTTATTTCAAAACAAAAGTTTAATAAAAAGAAAAAAATATTAATGTATTATTTTCTAATAACTCTATCCAACATTCTTATTATAGTCAATTATATAAAATTTTGAAATATTATAAAAGCATTTAGTTACAATTTTTTTTTGTACAATTTTTTTTTAGCTTAAATATTTTCTTGATATAGTTTCTATGTATGTTTTTATTATGAGAGACAATTTATTCATTTTTACTTGACCTTTATAAAGATGCAAGATGAAGTAGGTCAAAACAAAAAATTGTAATGAAACAAAAATTAAAAATAGAAGTAATAATATTAAATATATAATTATGAGCTTATGATATTAATTTAAGGTAGAAAAGTTATATAAATTTAGTAGTAAGTAATTTTCTCAAGAGGGTAGATGTTTATCCACTTGCAAATTACCTCTATCAATAGACTTAAAGATTAGTATTCAGTAATAATATTTCTTCTAATAAAACAAAATATTGTGTCAACTTTTGTTTTCATTATTGGTTGTAAAAGTAACAGGTGTCTACAAAGAAAAATCATTCGTTTGAGTTAGAAAAATATAAAGTGAAATTTTACAAGAAAAAAATTTAAAAAGTTTTACATGACATATAATCAACTACTAATTAATTAAGAAATCGTGATTTTTTTTATTATTTAAAATTTAAGATGATATAATTGATTTTTATCTCATAATAATTTTAATGATATTAAATTATTTATATTAGATGAATACCGTTAGTATAAAAAGTGAAACTAAAAGAAGTTGAGGGTTTTTATCCATGAAGCAATGTGCAAAAAGTCAATAAGTTAAGGTGCAAAATATAAAACAAATAATTTTGTGTCTAGAACTAGAAAGCCCAACTTTCTTTTTATTTGGTTGTGAGAACAAAAACAAATTTATTTCCTTGTAGTTAATTTTTGATTTTTTGAAAAAGAAAAAAAATAGTTATTAAGAGTGTTATTAATAACCGTACATGAAGTTCTTATACTTGTCTTTTGACATATCATGCAGTTTGAAGAACTCATCCGCAGAGAAAGTGTAAAAAATTATAGGCAATGGAAAATTTTGAAATACAGGAAGAATGTGTTTCATATTTTAGAAATTGTTTAAAGATATTTTAGTTTTTCTTTTACTAAGAGTTAAAAAATATAATATCATACAATTTGTATGTCTATATTTTTGTAGCGTTACGCAATATTATTTTTTTATAGTTAACTGTAAAATTTTATATGAATATAATCAATTTGTATTTTTTCATATATGCACATATTTTTATGTGTGTATATATATGCACTTTTGCTGATCTGACTTGTGGTTATAATTAAGGTTTTAATTACTAGAACTGAATGGAGCCTTGGAGTAATTGAAAAAGTTGTTGCTATGTGACCAGAAGGTCACAGGTTCAAACCTTGGTAACAATCTCTGGTAGAAATGCAAGGTAAGGCTACGTACAAATAGATCTTTGTGGTTGGGCCCTTCCCAGAAAGTGCATGAGGTATAATGACCGGATATTTGTCATCGTTAAAATTTTTTAATGACCGAATACTTTTAACAGCAGAGCTTTTAACGACCAGTGACAATGGAATTTTTAATGGTCGTTACTGACTAATAACGACCAGATTTATACTTTTAGCGACTGAATTTCCTCTCGTTAAAGACCTATTTTCTTGTAGTGCTATTTATTACTACCTTGGTCTAGTCAGTAACACAAGGCAAGTTGTAACGTTGACCACCCGTTAAAAAGCAATTAAAATAAAGAGAAATAATCAATAAATGCATGCACACCTTTCAAGAATTACGAATATCCAGTTTTACCTTGTTAGTTCTTCATAGTTCCCACAACCCTAGTTATGGATTTAACTAAGCATAATCAGGGTAGATGAATTAATCATGTTAAAAAATAGCATAAATAATCACTTACGATGGTAAAGTTAAAGAGCAAGAAATCTCAATTTTTAAGAAATCACAATGATATAGAATTAATGTAAAAATCACACAAAGAGAGTTTCCCAAATGTTTTCTGTCGTTTTTCCTCTCTTCTTACATAAAAGAAACCTAAAAACCTATTTATACTAAGTAAAAACCAAATCCAAAACGAACTAGGAAAACTGAGTCGGCAAGCTTCACAAAACGGTTTATGAGCCGTATAGGATTCCACAGCCCGTGTCGGTGTTTTGTAGACTTCATCTTCGAAAACTAGACATCAATTAAATGAGACCTTCCTACGGGTCGTATTCAGACTTACGACCCGTATAGGGACTGATCTGAGCACTCTTTCTGAAATTATTCAATCTTTGATCCTCAAGGCACGAAATCAATCCATGACCCATATCGACTTCTATGGCTCCTCTGTTCCCTCATGGACTAAAAATTTGAAAGTAGGCCCTTCACTGGATCTTGGCCATGAAACCACTCTACGGCTTGTGGAAGTATCCACGGCTCGTAGAGTGTCTCATACTCTCCCAAAATATTGTAATTCTACAGACTTCATCCCAAAACCATGCCAACTTTGTAATCTTGTAAAATAAACATAAAAACATATCAAACAACCAAATATCACTTTGAGAACACAGAAAATCTTAAGTTTTAAGCATCAAAAGTGTTATATTTCGACAGCATATCAGATCTCACCTATAGGCAAGCCAATTACCCAACCCAGGGTAGTTATGTCATGACCTAAGCCTAAGGCCTAGGATTGACATTGAAAATGGGAACTCGAGAGTCTCGAAACAAGCCTTATATCATAGATACACACATCATTGGTTCAAAAGCACATAGTTATACGTTAAACACGGATCCAAGTCTTGCTTATCCTTGACATCAATAACGACAAAAGATTTAGTCCCATTCTGAACATGAATGCCACCGTCATTAGAGTCAGCCAATCGAACACCCAATCTAGCCAAAGGATGAACATCTTTAACTAACTCTTTCTTCCTTTTATCAACATGGGGCACACTATCTATAGATAGCCTACTAAGAGCATTGACTACAACATTTGCCTTATCGAAATGATATTGAACACTCATGTCGTAATCCTTAAGTAGATCCAACCACCTTCATCGCCTCAAATAAAGGTCTCTTTGGGTAAACACATATTGCAAATTATTGTGATTGGCGAAAACATCAACATGAACCCCATATAAGTAATGCCTCTAAATCTACAAAGCAAATACCACAATTGCCAACTCAAGATCATGACTCAGGTAATGTGTTGAATTTTGGGGATTGCTAAAGGAACAGTGGCATGAAAATAGTGAATAGAGGTGGGAATGAAAATGGAGGAAGGGGGGTTTCAATGGAGAAAAAGGTGTATTGGAGAAGAAAACAAAATAAAGAGAAAAAGAATTATTTTTTAAAAAAAAGGGGATCCACGTTTTTTAAATAATTATTTTTTAACATATTTTTTTAAAACTTAATATATCAAGCAAAACATATTTAAAATATTAGTTATATATTGTTTAATAAAATATGTATGATTTTATAAATTCAATTTTTTTCTCTTTTTTCATGTGCTTTTAGACCACATTACCCCTTATGGGGATATTTAAATCACCGGAAAATTGTTAAGGGGATATTTAAATGCTTGTGTAGTTAAAGTGATAAAGTAAATTTTGCTACTAAATTTAAGGGGATTTTGATGTATTTTCTCTTTAAAAAAATATTTTCTACTCTACAACCAAACAACATAGAACAATGTTTTTCAGAAAAAAAAATTAAATTATCTCAGAAATATTTTCTATGTCACCACATAGGTTTAATTAATGAAAGATTTAATTATTTTCCATTGTTAATCTTTGGATTTAATTATTTTCCTTAATTATTTTGCATTTTCAAGACATTTTTTTCCTGGGTCAAAAGGAAAAAAAAGGAACTGAGGGGGTCTCATGTTCACACGGTTTCTTTCTTCTTGTGAATGTGAATTTGGATTAGTTAAAAAGTAATTCTTGAGCTACATAAAGAAATTTTGCAACGACCCACATTTGACTTTCTGGAGAATTAAAACGTTGGGCACCTTCTTCTCTCTTTCGTTCCCAGTGATTGATCGGAGATTGAAAGCCTTCCTATTCTTGACGACTTGTTCTTCGACATAAAAAGGTAAGCATACCCAATTGCTATTCAGTTTGTTGTGATTTGTTAGGAATTTTGAATCTATTTTATTTTTAATTCCTGTGTGAATTTTTCTGGTCTAGCACAGTTGTATATGCCTATTTCAAGGTTTTTACTAATAATCCTTTTAATTTTTGCCACTTTCCTTGAACTTCAGTGTTGTCTGCTGTAGTTTAACCTTTTTTTTTCTGTAGTTTAATTGTGGTAGTTAACTTCATCAAGGCTTGATCATGCTCTTAGAGGTGAGTCCAGATTTGAGATTAATTATGCATGAAGCAAAGATAAAATAAAATTGATTCACAGGAAATGGGCCTTGGAATGTGACAGACTGCAGAAGGGCATTTTACATTTTCTAGTGTTTTTAAAAGGATGAAGCGATGTGAAGGATCATGCCCATTATTGTATATGAGATGTTGAATTATTATTTTAATTGAAATTTGATCATTATAGTACCAAACACTTCTATGGGTTTTTTATTTTGTAATATTCTTGAATTGTGCACTTCTTGCCATTTGCTTCAAGCCCCAAGGACCTAATCGCTTATATGCTCTTTTTGCCTTAAGAAAACTGCATTTTCTTAACATCTATATCATTTGTTTTTCCAGAAAAGTTATAAGATGTTATAATCAAAGCTTCAGGTTTTCCCCCTAACAGTTAAGCATAAATTGTCAAGTGTAACTCTTATGCAGAGCCCTGTGTATTGCTTTGGACAAGGTCAAGCATGCATTGCCCATGTGAGGATGAGATTCTTCAATATGAACCCGGGACCAAAGAAATTTCAAAATGAATTGAAAAGAATATCAATATAAGGCCCAGATGTAACCTGTGCGGATTTGTCAATAATTTTTGGCTTTTGGGAGGAGCAATAAGAGGCTACACTTATTTGCCTATTAAGAACAAGAGATCCTCACTTAATATTGGCATATTGCATTAACGCTACTTATTGATTTTGCTATGGTCTAAGGCATCAGGAGCTACCCTGAGTTGGTTCTATTAGATTTGCATGTACGTGGATGTCTTCCTCTATTTTTCGAAAGAGAAAAATTGAACTGCATTTTTATTGTTGGTAACATCTCTGCAAATCAACTGTGCTCAATATTTTACTTTGACAAAAGTAGTGTTGTCTTTAGATCTTTCTCAGGCTGTTAATATTTGAAGTTGCCTTTGACGAAGCTAGCTGATTACTTGATCTATTCACTATTCCTGTCCTTGTTGCTACTGGTTAACTGGTTGCTGCTTTTGCCTTTTTTCCCAACCTATCAGATGTCTCAGTTATGCATTTTTTTAGTTTAGTTGCTGACTTTTCTATCTGACTAATATGTTGCTAGTCCTCATTCGTTCTGGAAGAGAGGAAGTGCTTCAGCATTTTGTGAATAGAATAGGTTGTGATATGCAAGGAACTGGTCGATTGTGTCGGACCTAGTTGACGACTTCTCATTTGACTTCCTCTTGTGAGAATAGTTGGCTAACATGTATTCTTCTAGTAGCTCTATTAATGGGCAAAAAGATGTAAGAGTTCAGGGGCAAAGCTCTGATTTGGCAAACAGGTAATCCATTAGCTAGATTATGTTGGCAATTTTTGGTCGAGTGTGTAGGGCCATTAATTTATGACAGTTGCAGGCAAGATTTTGGGATGAGTTCTTTACCAAAGAATTTGAAGGGAAATGACACCATCAATGACTCTCAGGATCGTGAAGCTATGGTAGCTTTTCTAAATATGTACAGAATATAACTTTCAGTATTAAGGGACTACATTTTGCTGAATAGCTGAATAATCTGTGTTCAGGAACTATATTCACGTGCTAAAGCACAACAAGAAGAAATTCTACATCTTCGTGAGCAGATTGCTCTTGCCAGTGTTCGGGTGTGCCATTTTCCTTTGGCCTTTACACAGTTTTGCTTTTCGCTTCAGAGATAAATACTTATGGTTCAACTTCTACCTTAAACACATCTCATTGTTACCATTTTATCAGGAATCACAGCTCTTGAATGAGAAATATGGACTTGAGAAGAAATTTTCTGAACTACGCATGGTTTGTCTTCCTTGTGGCTGTATTTACTTGTTTAATCTTTTTGTTCTATACATCCTTTTGGAGTTTTTCTTTTTGTACTCATAGGCACTAGATGAGAAGCAGAACGAAGCTATAATATCTGCCTCCAATGAACTGACCCGTAGGAAAGGTGATCTTGAAGAAAACTTAAGATTGGTGAATGAGTTAAAGGTAAGCAATAGGTTGACTCTGAATACTTGTCCCTTTTTTGGGAATGTTAAAAATTATTTCTGTACTTGTGGTTCTCGATGTAACTGCACAATATTGATTGCTTGTCTGAGAAATATATTTCTCGGGAGAAACTGCATATACTGCTCACCATAACTTGTGATTAAGAAATAGTAGTTGTATCTTCTATCTGCATCTTCTCTAGGACCTTGTTTATCGGAAGTTTTATTTTTTTTCAGGATACAGAGAATGACAAATATATTTTCATGTCATCAATGCTTGGATTATTGGCCGAGTATGGCGTCTTTCCTCGTGTGGCTAGTGCCTCTAGTCTGACTAACAATGTGAAGGTATTGATTTCAATGGCTGAGAGTAATGCTTAAGAAGTACTTACTCTCTCTAGATCATATTGTTTACAGTCCTTGAGGTATATAATAATCTCTGAGGAGGTAAAAGGTCCAGTTTGCTTTTCATATATGAATCAATTTTGATATTACTTGCAGATTGTTTGGATCTTTAGTATCCTATGATTTTGTTCTACTTCTTTCCTCTGTTCTTTAGGAAACTTGTTGAACTCTTTACTAGGATCTCCTTGCTTAACTTATTCGCTGTCATTCTTCATGAATATATACATGGATTATATTCATATTGACCATCTAGACCAGCAGCTAGCCATTAATTTATACATTGAAGAAAAGATATTCAATTGCTGCACATCATTATTATGATAATCTTTAATGATGTAAACCTTTATCGTTTTTCTGAATCTTGATAGCTAAAACATATCATATTTGCTATTTCTGCAAAGTTGTCTATTTGATCATGCTGGAATAATTTTCACCAGCCTGACGAAAGTAAAACCGTGAAGCATACAGTACAACACTTGCATTGGACACATTGCTCAGGTTGGAAAAACATTGGTTTGGCAAGATTGCTACCCACAAAAATGTTATCATTTTTCTAATCCTGAAAAATTAATTTTAAGTTGAGCATGCAAAAAATGCTAAATCATGTCTAATCCCAAAGGCATTCTGTAAAACTTAATTATCTATTCTTTTTGCTGTAAATCATGCTTGGCTTGCTAGTAGTACTTCTATGTGTTGATGGGGGTCATTGCTTGAGGTCTTATTTTGCCTGACTGATCTGAAGGTCTGGCTGAATGTTGTATTCTCAGTTTGCTTTTCCATGCTTTGAGGAAAACTAGACCTACATTATTCGTAATATTTTGATGTCTGTGCTATTAGACTCTGCCTGGTTCAGAGTTTGATGTTAATAGAAATTTTTCCTGCTAAATGAGCTTATTATACTATGGAGGTCTGGTTGTTGCAAAATCTACAAATGTGTCAGTCAATCAACTTTTCTTAGTCCCAACTAATTGAGGAAACCTTTATCCTTTGTAGTCATTGTGCTATTATCAATATTCAGAGGATCATCATAGTTAGGCGTTGAGGAAATTTTATGGATCCTTTGTGTCTCAACATTCAAAGGACCATCATTGTTAGACTGAATTAAACAAATTTCTCTTTCTCCTTCCACTTCGGGTTAGACTGAATTAAACAAATTTCTCTTTCTCCTTCCACTTCGGATCTAATCTTATAGCTTTGATGAATGTTGCATCGTAGACTTCCTTCCTAGAGTATCACTTCTCATTCAACTTTTTTCTCCTTAATCTTTTACAGCACTTACATGATCAATTGGAGATGAAGATCAGAACTTCACATGTAAGGTTTTTACATAGTCTGAATCCTTTATAACCTTATTAGTTATCATTCTATATGTCGGGATCACAACCTTCTCAATCATGCTTTATACTGTGTCTTTTTGGCCAAATTGCGCAATGTTTTCTTCAGTAGGTTATCAGATTAATATAAATGGGGAAAAGGCATTATACAGTTGCTTTTGCAATTGCTCTATGCTTACTTAATATGGCTTTCAGAAATTCAGAATTCTAAAAATGCAAAGAATGACCCGCATCATGAGTTCAGGTTTGAGGAACCATTTTATGTACTCAGTTCCTGAGCTGATATATCTATGAATATGCATAGAAAGGAAATACAAAGTAATTGGGGTGATAACTAGAAATAACTTAATTACCAAGCAAGAGATTTGGTCAAACATCTTTGGAGTAGACTTGAAGTGGAGGGGGAGTTGGAAGCAAATTGAAACCCTACGTTTTGGCCTGTGCAATTTTGCCTTCATTTGGACTTTTTTTTGGACATAAATAGAAGGAGCTCAAAGGAGTGAAAAATTAAGCAATTTAGAGGAGGGACTAATACTTTGGCTTGGATACTGTGAGAAATATAGGAGAAAATATTATTGAATTGTTGTCTCTACATTATTACATTGAAACCCTATTTATAGATACTATATTAAATTCCTTTTCCAACTAGGATACTATAATACAATCCTTTTCCAAATAGGATTC
>JBCEWC010022201.1:0-10127 GCA_038996855.1 Solanum aculeatissimum | reverse complement strand
TTCGTTCTCCCTGGAAACTTAATGAAAAATAACCTAAAAACCTATTTATAATAAGTAAAATACAAATCCAAAATGAACTAGGAAAATTGTGTCAACAATCTTCACGGGACCTCTTTACGGCTCTTAAATCACTTCACGGCCCATAGATTGGGGTTTTATAGATTTTGGAAGTGTTCAAGAGTTAACTTCTATGAAACCATTCCATGACCTATGTAAGCTTCTACGACTCGTGAAAGGTCTCATCTGATGACTTTTCAACATATCTCCTTTTTCTCATCCTCAGGGCACGATCATCACTCTATAACTTGTGTAATATTGTATGACTCGTGGATCCTTCTCGTAGAGTTGACTTTAACTTTTCAACCCTCACTGAAACTTTATACGAAACCCTCTCCACGAATCGTGAAATACTCCACGACTTGTAGAGGGTTCTGTGGAATACCAAAAATCAGCAACTTCAACATCTTTCTCCCAAAACTTTGCCAACACTGTAATCCTGCAAAATAAATACAAAAACACAATCAAACCTACTAATATCGCATTGAGAACACATAAAATTTCAAGTTTTAAGCATCAAAAGTGCTGCATTTCGACAACACATCAACACCCTCAACTTAAAATTGTTGTTTGTCCTCAAGCGACAAACTCAATCTATATAAGCAGTAAGCAACATACAAACTCGAACCCAATGACACAGACTCAATCAAAATCCAACACAGACACATACATTATATTTCAATCTCAGATCAGATAGCCATCTAGCAAACCAACACAGATCAATATTCCCAACAGTGTAACTATGACAAGTCATACAATTATAAATAAGCAGCAATCACCAAATTAGTCAGACATCAATAATGCAATGCAAGTGCCCTCACAAAAAAAATCCAATTTTCCTCTCAGTATAAAATTTTCACAGTATATGCTCAGGACGATACTAGATCACTCTCACTCACAAAAAATATTCAGATACCATGGTTAATACCATTGCCCCTATACTCATGACTAACACTTTCAACTAGTTGGGTTAGAATCACTTTAGGACTTGCTAGGCTTGTTACGTAGGCTCAGGGGGCTTTGGTGTGATATTTTGGAAACATAGTGACTAATGACCTTCCTTGACACTGCGTTTTATACACTTTCGCCCTACCAACCCATCTTTAATTCATTCTACCTTTTTCTCCTATTTCAAACCTTTTAGGGTGCCTACTTTTCACTCTTTTGCATAATAACTTTATTTTTTCAATTATTTTCTCTTTTGCACACAAATTAGGCACTTCTTCATTTTTTTTCTGACACCCTATTCCCTATTTTCTTCCCTTTTTTGTAACACTAATTTTCCCTCCCCTTTTTATGACTTTTCCCTCACTAGCCACCCTCAACTTAGGTTGTTGGCCTGAGTTGAGGTGCACATTATCCATCCTTCGAACCAGGACCACTTTTGATAGCCATCCTCAACTTAGGCTTTTTGCCTCAGTCAAGGTGCATGATGTTCAAGAAAGTCCAAGACTAATTTTAGGATTTAATCATGAATTTGGGTAAGGTTTATTAGGTGTTTACAATCAAGAGGTCAATTTTAGGCTCAAATACAGGGATCAAGGGATACATAGCATATTTGGTTAGTTATTTTTAGGTTAAGTGGACTATTACAAACAACGACCTAAGATCCTATCCTAACCAACTAATCTACAACATAAATTAGAGTAACATGGAAAGTTCTGAATTAAATCACAGTACTAAATCATACAATTAAGCTCACTCACACATGACACTACTCACATATCAATACAAACTATCAAATCATGCTTTTTATCACAATTTAGCCTAACTTATCAAAACAAGCACTATCATACAACTAATCATGTGAGGTTGTTATCAAAACTAACTAAATACAAAAAACATTTGGTGGGTATCATTTAAACAAAAACATACTATGCCATGAATATAAGTACTGAATGCTACTAATACTACCTAAACATCCTAAACATGACTATTCAATAGAAAAATAAATATCCGCAGGGAAAAATAACACATGCAAGAAAACCTTTTGGATACAAAATTTGGATAGTTTAGGACAAGGCTACTCAGACTTCACTGAGGCCTATAACTACTCACACCCATTGAAAAAGTTGCGTATTGTCCCCAATGCGCACATAATATCAAAAGTAAAGAACAGGGGTCAAAAGAACATATCTGGGTGCCAAGGCTCCTCACTCATCTCGAGACTGTCCACCCTTCACATGACTAGTGGACTCTTCAATAGTAGGAGCCTGTCTTGAGGGGCCAACACCCCTCGCTCTCTCATGCTCGTGAGCTAGCCATATCTCCTCATCCTGCCTCGATTTGGCATGGGAAAGCTTGAGCTCCTGCTCCATCATCAGCCCCATCTCAAAGTGCACAACATCAGGATCATCCGTGCAGGGCCTCTTCCTGAAGAAAGGCAAAGATGACTCCTCTAGAGTGAACAAGTTGACCACCAGCTCATCTGGAAAGGTTGGTGGGACATCAACAGGGGCAAACAGTACTTCACTCATCTGGGCTTGGAGCTGATAAAGCTTTGTCTGGATGGCCATCAAATCTAGAGGTCTCACTGAACTGAGGCTCTACTGGACCCCCATCTCAAATGCATTTATGCGGGCATCCATGGGGCTGAGATTCTCCTAGATTGCTATAACTGTGAATGCCTGCATACGGGTCTCCATCTCAGAGACAACCTGGCATACCTAGGGTCTTAACTGCTGCAACAATTGAGTCAACTGGACTCAATGAGGGCCTATCGTTGTGCCAAGGCCTGAAATGTTATCGTAGACACAAAAGTAATGTCTGCGGGTACTGAAGTAGATACCGAGACTACTAGAGTAGAAATATCAGTAGACGTCCCCCTCTTCATATCAATCTCAGCTTATAGGGTCCCCTCGGTAGTAGGTGCAGCAGCAGGAGTAGTAGACAGCTCAAGTGGTGACACTAGAGCGAACATCTCTATCATAGGTACCTGTGGTCTTAGTGCTCGTCGGAGTGCAATCGGATTATCATCAGCCTTGATCAGGATGACATCAAGCGTATGCGGAACCTCTACCAACACGTCCATGTGGTGAATAATATCCACCTCCACTACTAAGCATAGTTGGTGAATCAGGCACGGGAAGGGGATGGTCGTGGACCTCTTCAGGGCTACCTCATGGATTTACTCTGAAATAAGGGTGGCTCAGTCAATATCATAACCAACCAAGATGGTGGCTACTAGAACATCATGGTCAAGCGTGAGGGTGTTGTCTACAAGTGTTGGCCAGATTCGTGAATGAACCACTGCCCACCAGAACTCTATTTCTATCTGGTTAACAACCCATCTCATCAAAGTTGCTCTATGCTCTGGGTCCCTCATCATGCCCAAGTCTCGAGTCTTCCCCACTCTATGGTCAAACTCTACTGTGGATCTGAGGGTGGAGAACTCGAGCCCAAATAGTATCTGGTAGATGGTCTCCTCTAAAATGTCCACCTGTCGACCTCTCACCATCACCTCCTCCAATATCAGCTGGACGAAAGGCTTCTTCCCCTTGGGAAGAGAGTTGTGTACTGTGGAGGTGTAGGAGGCAAATAACTCTCTCATCAATACCGGTGAGTACCTCCCTATTAGTTGTGCTATCCACTAGAGCCTTTAGCGAACTATAGTGTCATCGAGCCTTGGGACACTATCGAGTCCTATAGTAATGAATTGTGGCTCCTCGAAGATAGAACGAGTGGGTTGACCTCACTCATTCAACTATATATCCTCCTCATAGATGCCCTGCATGCCCCCGATGCACCATATGCTAGCTCGGATATCTGGTGATGTATCTGGTACTTGGTGTCCTGATGATGAGGCAGAGTCTAACCCCTCCCTGGATCCAGGCTTAAACCCTCCCTCAGAAGAGGTCAGTTGTATACTGCTACTGACCCTGTCTCCTCCCTCGTTAGACTAGGAAGGGCGAACTATGATCACCTGCGTGGTGGCCTACCTAGTAGTAGCCCGAGACTTTCATGGCTTGATGTCTAGATCCGACTGAATGTTGAGCTCCTCTACAGATCTACTAGACTCGGGGGCATGCTTAGAATTAGTGGGCTCGTAATGCAGGCGATCCCTCTTGGCCCTGATATTATATTTCCTTGGTCGTAGAGCCATGGTACCAACAAAACCATATTCACGAAACCAATTAGTCACATGAATTGGAAGTTAAAAACAAAAATCAAAACGAGACTAGAAAATAAGGGTCTTTGAGTACCCTCTTACGAGCCATAAAATAAACTACGAGCCATAAAAGGGTCTCGTGGATGCAATGTTAAGCAATTTAAGTCACTGGAATAGTCTATGAGACCATGAACAACTCAGGGAATAGTCTATGAGTTGTGGACTGGGTCCTAGATGTGATCCCAAACTAGGTATCACACAGGTGAGACTCTACGAGACCTATTTACGAGTCGTGGAATAATTTATGACTGGTAGAAGGTCTCATCTGATGAAATCTTAGAAACTTTAGTTTTTGGAACTTTTCACGAGGGGTAATTATCGCTCATGGAATGTTTCAAGGGCCGTAGAAAACCCTCGTGAACCTGATTCCAGAAACTGAATTTTGCCAAGTCCATCATACGAGTCCCCAAACGACTAATTTTCAGCAATTTAAACCGCATCTCAGTGAACTCAAACACCCCACATAGTTTTCACATCCATTAATCCCCATCCCTACATGTATTTTACTTAAAAACGACCACATTGAAAGTAATTTAACATGTGATTTTAATGGTCTGACTTATGTTTACAATATTTAACCATACAATAATTCAATTCAATTCAATGCAATGGTCTAAACATCATGAGCATGAAATTGGCTAACCAAACATTTTCCAACTAACTAGTTCAATCCTAACCTAGGATATCACATTGATATCATGATACATTACCGGGAATAGAATATCAAGAGTTCACCCAATGACATAAACTCCCACTCAAATCAATAATCAATCAAAATTTACAACTAATTTGATAAATTTAGGCTTTAGGGACCAAAAACTTACCAAAAGATGTAAATTAAGTTGAAATTTACAAAGGGGAACAAAGAGAGGGTGGAAAAACCCTAGAAGGAGGGTAGCTGCAATTCTCGCTGGAAAACGGTAGGGGTGCTAGTCATGGAGGTCAGACTGATTGTGGGGATGGTTGGGGTAGGGTGTTTTGGGAACTTTTGGATGAATATAGGGTCAAAATAAATTTGACCCCATTTATATACAAATCGGGTCAAATTTTAAAATCACTAGGTCGAGCCTTACGAAACCCCGATTATGGGCCATGGAATATTTCATGGCTCGTAGATCATGGTCTCGTATGGGACTGGAACCCTAACTTGAGACCTGTACTCTACGATATCTTACATGAGTCATGGAATTAGACACAGATCGAAGAAGGTTTCGTAGAGTACGTATGATACTTAGCCAAAATTAGAAAAACTTACCTGGGTCCATAAGCCTTATCCAAAACCCATATTTTAATCTTTGGATTGTCAAGTTCGCTCGTGGATTGGAGTGCATATATGTTTGCTCACTGGAAGGTTCTACGAGTTGGTATATAGGTCGTACAATGAAGTACGACCTGTATAATAAGTCGTAGAATCAGATTTTTAGCCCAAAATGGTCGGCTTGGCCTTGCACCTGTAGAACCTACATAAACACATTATTACCCTATATGCCACCAGTCCATTGTTCAAAATTTACAAGAAAAACTACTAAAAATTAAAACTACCTAGCATTCTAAAACTAGAAAGCAAACAACAACTATCCTATTACATCAAATAACTTGGGTTGTCTCCCAAGAAGCTCCTGATTTATTGTCGTAGCACGACGTGGAATTGTTGATTACTCAGAATTCATCAACAACCTACACTTCCATCTTGAGCTCATCTGGCCTCTTCATCGGCTGATAGACATTGCAGATAACTTCTTCGTCATTTAATCTGAACTTGAGTTGGACGGCGAAGGCGACTTTGCAATCTAGGATCACAAAGTATGCGAGGAATATGAACTTATCAACTTTGATGAGGACGTCATAAAGTATCCCCATAGGCTTCTTCACCGTCTTATCAATCATCAACAGTCTCATGCTTGTCGGCGTAGGGGCTGCCAGACTAAGTTTCTTAAAGATCACAAGGGGCATTAGATTTATGCTGGAACCAAGATCACATAGTGCCCTTGCAAACTCTACATCACCTATGGCGCAAGGAATGGTAAATGTGCTTGGGTCTTCACGTTTCTGCACCAAGGATCTAGTGAAAATCACACTACAGTGTTGGAGCTCTTGGGAGAGCTTTTGACTCACAGTGCGCTTCTTAGTCACCAGATCCTTCATAAACTTAGCATAACCAGACATCTTCTCCAAAACCTCAATCAATGGAATGTTGATGAAGAGCTGCTTTAACATGGAGGGAAAGTTTTTGAACTTACATTCCTCCTCCTTTTTCTTTAGTCTCCGAAAGAAGAGAGGACGCGATCGAGGAATGGGTCTCAACTGTTGCGGCGCGACATTACTTTCCTTATTCATCACACGATCACCTCTAGTTTTATTCTTCTTATTCATTATACTCTTATCACGAGCATCTCCATCATCTACCGATAGCAGAGGATCTACTGTCTGCTTCGTACTGTGAGTTATGATATCCATGCACTGCTCATCATTCTTGGGATTCTGCACGATATTACTAGGAAGCGTACCTTTCTGGCGTTGGTTCAAGTGAGTTAATATTTGGCTAAATTATTGTTCAAGATGCTTGATGGCCACAAAATGAGACTCAATCTTCTGGTTTATATTGGAGATATTAGACTTCATCCCCTTGAGTGTCTCATCTTGTGCGTCAACCCTTTTCAACAACTGGTCGAACATCTTCTCAATGCGAGATGATCCAACTCCATCATCCTGATTATGCGGTGGAATATATGGACCAGTTCTAAAGCCTTCTCTGTGGCCCTAATCAACATCTCTGTCTGGTCCCCTCGCCCTGTCATAGTAGCTTCTTCTGTTGTTATTTTCTATAAAGACACTATCTCTTCTATAGGTCCAACCTTGGTTCCCCTGCCCTTGGCGCCAATAGTCCTGATTGGACCCTTAGGCGTTGGGCTGGAAATTTTCCATCTGCTCTATAACAAAGCATGTGTCCTCCTTATAGTATGGCTCCTCGTACATGGGTGGGAGAGGGGGATGATGAGCTACAACATTCACTCACTTCATGTTCATTTTCATTAATAGCTCAACATTAGTATTAATCTGCGCTAATTATTGCATCACTTCCTACTGACTTGTGTGTGCGCCAGACTAGTGCTAACTAAGAATGAGATCCTTATAGTAGATTTCTCCCTCGTACCCCATGCATGGTTGGTTTTGACCACAGGTTCCAACCTCTGAGCAACCTCTTGGAATGGATGATCAATGAAAGAGCCCCTCATAATTGTGTCAACGACAACTTGGCTATTCTCATCAAGGGCTTTGTAGAAGATCTCCACCAGGTCCTCGTCAACAATCTTATGTTCAAGGTCACATCTTAGATATTTTGTGAACCTCTTCCACATAGCACCGATCAAGTCACCAGGAATCTACTCGAAGTTATTGATCTCAGACTTTAGCTTCAGTTTCTTCGAGATAGGGAAAAACCTTTTCAAAAAGGCTATCTGCGATTCTACCCAACTGGTGATCGAACTCTGTGGGAGTTCTGATAACCATAACATTACATTGCCAGTAAGATAAAGGGGGAAGACACGGAGCCCAACGACATCCATGAAGAGGTTTTGGTTCCCCATCATACTCTTACAAATGAACACAATATTGTGTAGATGATTATGAGGATTCTCTAATGGTAGGCCCGCAAACAACCCGCTATTCTACAACATTTGGAGCAAACCACTCGAAATGACAAACATTGTATAATCCGATAGTAGGGGTAACACAATAGCTCCCGTAACATTCGTCGCCATAGGGTTAAGCTGATATTGATTCCACTGATTTGCTGCGACTTGGAAACCCTGTGGTGGTGAGGGATTGTTGTCACCATTGTTTATGTTCAGCACTGCATTTGCCGTATCATTCGCAGCATTATTGGTGTTATCTTGGGCCACCCTTCACAGTGTTCTCTGAATCTCAGGATCAAATGGAGCCAAGGAATTGCCTTGACATTGAGTATTATGCATACACTACACCTACATACCAAGAAAAATAACAAAAAATGTAAAATTAGGGAAATAAGGATTAATCCCTCAAACATACTTGAATTAACCAAGTTTAGCCGTATTCTCCGGCAACGGCGCCACAATACTTGATGTCACTCAATCACACCTCCTTTTTGAGGTAAAGTGGTCGTCAAGTAAATAACCTAATCGAGGTTAGGATCATTCCCACGAGGAATATGGTAGACTCCAGAATCAATTCAATGCACCTTAAGAATGATTAACCTACTTATCTCCCAAGGAAAGAGGGGTTTGAAAACAAGAATTTAAATTAAACTAAATGAATACGAGTAATGAACAATCAGTGGAAGAGCTAACTAGGGTGAAGTGTTCCCCATGAATCCCTAATGTGGTAATATCGGACATATGTAATTCTTTTCTGGTGTGTAGGTGTAGGACAGTAAGTTAGGTTTACCTAAGTCTTTGATCCAACAAATAGGCAAATTTCACCCCAAAACTTGATCCTTCTCCATGGTGTGACATTACTAACCCTTACTTTTATTCCAGTATAACCTCTCCTTAATTTGGTTAAGTTGATTAGATGAGAAAAAGCTCGATCATCTCTTGTTAATTACCTCTTTTCCTATTTGTTACTTCCTTGATCCGGTAAGTCATACTAGGCGAGTGCTAACGTTGGCCATTATTAAAAATTAATTAAAGTAAAGAGAATAATTAATATGCCCTAACCCACCTTTCAAGAATTACATGTTAATCGATTTTACCTTGTTAGTTCATCATAGTTTCCACAACCCTAGTTGTGGATGTAGTTATGCATTATCAGTGTAAACACAGAGATTATGATGTAGAAGAATATAATTAAGCACTTACAAGATGAAATTGAAACCACAAAATCCAACTCTTCAATTAAGATCAGGAGTTTTGAATCAAGAACACACAATGTATGATAAATCCTAAGTGTATTCACTAAAACAAGGTTCAAACTTCGTTCTCCCTGGAAACTTAATGAAAAATAACCTAAAAACCTATTTATAATAAGTAAAATACAAATCCAAAATGAACTAGAAAAACTGTGTCGGCAATCTTCACGGGACCTTTTTATGACTCGTAAACCATTTCACGGCTCGTAGATTGAGGTTTCATGAATTCTGGCAGTGTTCAAGAGTTACCTTCTAGGAAAACATTCCATGGCCCATGTAAGATTCTACGGCTCGTGAAAGGTCTTGTCTGATAACTTTTCAGCATATCTCCTTTTTCTAATCCTCAAGGCACGACCATCACTCCACGACTTGTGTAATATTGTATGATTCGTGGATCCTCATCATAGAGTTGACTTGAACTTTGAACCACTCATTGGAAATTTATATGAAATCTTCTACACGACACGTGTACTACTCCACGACTCGTAGTGAATTTCGTGGAACACCAAAAACCAACAACTTTAGCATCTTTCTACCAAAACTTTTCGAACAATGTAATCCTGCAAAACAAACACAAAAATACAATCAAACCTACTAACATCACATTGAGAACATACAAAATTCCATTTTTTAAGCATAAAAAATATTGTATTTCAGCAACACATCAATAATTATGCCAAGCACGAGATGCAGTCATTCGTGGAATATTTTGCAGGATATCACCAGATTTTGATGGATGAAGAAGATGCAGAAAAGACAACTCTCATCTCGCCGCAGGGTGTATACCATTATCGAGTGATGTCATTTGGTCTTAAAAATACTGGAGTTACTTATATGAAGGTTATGACAACTCTCTTTCATGATATGATTCACAAAGAGATCGAGGTGTACATGGATAATGTCATAATCAAGTTGTAATGATCCAAAAAAAAAAAGGTTTTTCTTGATGTCATCCATGACATCATATTTTTTCTTGATGTCATCCATGACATCATTATACCCAAGGTAGGTGTA
>JBCEWC010022200.1:0-10127 GCA_038996855.1 Solanum aculeatissimum | reverse complement strand
TTGCGTTCGGACACTTAAACTCAACCCGTGGCTACCAAATTTCAAACATGACTAGTATAACATCATACAAGATCAACTATAACGAGTTTCGGAAATTTTCGGGTTGTTACATATTTACAATGTAATTTTTCGCCAAAGGGGGTTCGGATGAACCCCCTCCCCCTACCTTAGGTCTGTCCCTGAATATTGATATAATTGTATTTGTTGATTATAATTGTATTTCGTCAATACACTTGAACTTGATACAACATTTATTCACTGATACAAATTGTATTCGTTAATACAAATGTATTTATTGATATATATATATATATATATATAGTATTTACATACATACAATTACCTAACAAATATACAAATACAATTTACCTCTCTCAAAACTTTGTCCTCTCTCTTGCTCGACTCTATTATCCATCTCCCAATCTCGCTCGCCTCTCTCCTCCTAATATGTAGCTACAAATCATAATTAAGCAAATATTAGTTAAGTAGCCTAATTATGTTTCTTGTCTTAGCTGTTTTTTTAAATTCTCTTTTTTGTTTTGCTTGTCCATTTAAACAAATCAAGAGAGATTATTATTATTATTACTCTCTCTGTTTCAAATTAAGTGAATTTTTGAGTTTTCAAAATAAGTGAATTGTTCACTTTTCAATGGATATGTTGGAAATTTTTTCCAATTTTGCCCTTCATTAATTGAGTTTTTAAAGTTGATTTCCAAGATGTATTAAATGAGTTGTTTGAAGTTTGAAAAGGATAAAAATGGAAAAACATGGTTAAAGTTTGTTCTTATTTTTTTTTAATATGTGTATATGACTCAACAATTCACTTAATTTGAAACAGAGGGAGTATTCAATATGTCACATCCCAAAATAACCCCTAGATGTGACTAGCACCCGCCAATACCATTTGTCGGGAGAACCAAATATCTATACACGCATATGAATTATCAAAGCAAAGAAATACAATATATGGAACATGCATCTGAATTATCAAAGCACAGAAATACAATATGTGCAACACCAAACCTCATCACTACTCATAAAAATGGAATAACTATCAAACCAAAATCATATATGAAAAAGGTCACTTAAAACAATATATCTAGCCCAAATCCCATAATAAGATCATGAAGTATCTAATAGAGTGACATGAGTTTAATTGTCAAGTAAACAAACCCAAGAAGGAAAAAAACATAAGCTATAATAGATAGAGCTGAGTAGTAGCCTCCACGAGCAATGCGAAGACTCACCTCAACAACAGAGTCCACGGAAACAAACTTGTCAACGACAAGTCTCACCCTCTACTACAACAGTATATGCATTGACATGCAAGTAAGGAGTGAGCTATATATAAATATAACCCAGTAAGATCCTCAACTCATTACTTTAATACCCCTGGAACAAGAGTTATAAAGTACATGTGCACAACGGACATACATAAATAATATACACAAGAATATACTTCATAATAAGCTCAATAAATTCAAACAAATGTTCAAAAAGGTCATTACATATCTCAATCCAATCCACACTCAAAACTTATCATAAACGGCAGTGAAGGAGATCAACCCATCACCCCGACAAGTCCATGGTAGCATGTAAAATGCTCTAAAAGTATATTATGACAACGTGTACAAAACTCCTAACATATTACGGCAGCATGAGTATGCCCTTAACATATTACAACAACAATGTATGCCCCTAGTAACCATATCACAATAATGAAGAAGGATATCCAACATCACCCCACATATAACTTATTAAAATATTCGATATTCTTCTAAAAAAAACATATGTAGGGTTGATTAAAGAACACTAACTTTGTTGAGCACATGCTTATCTCAACACATGCACTAGGCAGAGTAAATATATTTTTTAAAGCATGTTTGAAAACCAAGCACTAAAGCATAAAGTTCCACTTACCTTATTAATGACAAGTTCCACAACCTTGCATGGGTAGAACACCCACCAAAACAACCCCCACTTGCCTCAATTTATGAAAAATATTGATTATCAATATCAATTATGTTGGTCAAACTCAAGTCTCCATATCCCTAACCTTCAAGTTTAGAGTTAAACCTTAATACCCAATGCTTTAGACTATAAATTAAAAGTAAAGGTATTCTTAATCTCATTGTTAAAACTTAATTGGTGAAAATTTTGGTAAATATGTTTCCAACTAACAAGAGCACACAACAACAAGAAAATACCTGCGCTTTATGACCTAACACAGTGATACAAAGATCAAGTTGATTCTATGTATGAATTTCCTCAAATCACCTTGTGAGTTGTGTGTTTTCTTAAAAGAGAAAAGAACGAAAGAAGAAAAAAAAGACTGCCCTAATTTCTGTTCCTGCTGCGTGCAAATTGGAAAAAAGGGTTGACGGTTCTCTATTTTTTTTTTTTGAAAATCTTTTAATGAAAATTATTAGTGGTTAAAATTATGAATTAACCCTTCATTAAAATAAGGGTTATTATATTCTCCTCCACTTAAAATAATGTTCGTCCTCGAATAAGTATAAAATCATACCTGAAGTGTCAAATAGGTGAGGATATGTCCCTCGCATGTCCGTCTCGGACTCCCAAGTAGTCTCTTTGGTTGGATGATTGCGCCATAACACTTTCACTGAAATTATCTTCTTTGACCTCAATTGCCACACTTGCTTATCCAGAATAAATATCGGACCTTCCTCATATGCTAAATTCTCATCAAGCTTCACATCTTCTAGATTAATCTTATGGTTATCATCACGAACATACCGTCGAAGCATAGACACATGAAATATAGGATGTACAAAGAACAATCTTAGAGGTAAAGAAAGTCGGTATGCCACCAATCCAATCCGATCTAAAATCTCATAATGACCAATATTTCTAGGACTCAGCTTACCTTTCCAACCAAATCTCATAACTCCTTTCATAGGAGAAACTTTCAAAAAGACCTTTTCGCCTTTCATGAACTCCACATCAAAGACTTTCTTATCTACATAAGATTTTTTTCTACTTTGTGCTGTCCAAAATCGTTCTCGTATCACTACAACTTTCTCTAAGGCTTGTTGAATCAAATTTGGACCTAGTAATTGTGCTTCACCAAGTTCAAATCATCCAATTGGTGATCGACACTTGCGACCATATAGAGCCTCATACAGTGCTATTTGTATACTTGATTGGTAGCTATTATTATAAGCAGACTCTGCCAACGACAACTGATCGTCCCAAGGTCCACCAAAATCAATCGTGCAAGCTCTAAGCATGTCCTACAAGATCTGAATAACCCGCTCAAACTGTCTGTCAGTTTGAGGATGAAAAGTTGTACTCAACTCAACCTGTGATCCCAATGATTTCTAAAAGGACTTCTAAAACTCAACAGTGAACTATGCACCTCGATTTGATATTATTGAAATAGGCACTCCATGAAGCCGAACTATCTCTCAAAGGTAAATGTCTATTAACTACTTTACAGTATAAGTAATCCGAACTGGTATGAAATAGGCAGATGTTTTGAGTCTGTCTATAATCACCCAAACTGAGTCGTGCTTCCTGAAAGTATTCGGCAACCCAAAAACAAAGTCCATGGTAATCCTTTCCCACTCTCACTCTGGGATAATCAAATTTTGCATTACTCCACCAGGATTTTTATGTTCATATTTTACCTGTTGACAATTCAAGCAACTAGTCACATGCTTCAAAATATCAGCCTTTATACATTTCCACCAGTACAAACCACAAAAGTCTTGATACATCTTCGAAGCACCTGGATGGATGGAGTATCGTGAGCTATGAGCCTCTTCAAGTATTAGTCATTTTACCTCACCCACCATGGGTATACACAATCTACCATGTCGATGCAAATTTCCCTTGCCATCAATTGAGATCGACTTCACGCCTCCACTCTGTACTCAATCTTATAATCTAACAAGTTGGGGATCATCATATTGGCAAGCCTTGACATCTCCAACTAATGATGATTACACCACCATACCTGCAAGAAATCTACCGGACAATGTATAATCAATTTGAATTCCTTGATTGGCTAAATACTGAATATCCCTAGCCATAGGTCACTTTTCAACAACAATCCAGGCCAAGCTACCAATGGACTTCCTACTCAAGGTATTTGCCACCACATTCGCCTTTCCAGGATGATACAAGATAGTAAGATCATAATCTTTAAGTAGCTCCAACCATCGTTGTTGCCTCAGATTCTGATCCCTTTGCTTGAAGATGTATTACAAACTCTTATGATTAGTATAGACTTCACATAACTCCCCATAAAGGTAGTGACGCCATATCTTGAGTGCAAATATAATTGTGGCCAACTCTAAGTCATGTGTTGGGTAATTTTTCTCATGAATCTTTAGCTGTCGAGAAGCATAAGCCACCACTTTACCATTCTGCATTAAGACACATCCCAATTCGACTTTAGACGCATCACAATAAATGGTGAAACAACCCTCTTCCATGGGTAAGGTCAAAATAAGAGTTGTAATCAATCTAGTCTTTAATTTTTGGTAACTCTCTTCACATCCATCTGACTGCTGAAAATCACACCTTTCTAAGTTGAACGTGTCAATGGAGCCTTTATCATTGAGAAACCTTCCACAAACCATCTGTAATATCCAACTAGTCCTAGGAAACTGTGTATCTCTGTAGGAGTATTAGGTCGAGACCCATCTCGAACTGCTTCTACCTTTCTAGGATTGACTTAAATCTCATCTCGTGACACCACGTGTCCTAAAAAGGAAACTGTTCCCAACCAAAACTCACATTTTGATAACTTAGCATAAAGCTTTCGTTCCCTAAGTGTCTGCAATACAACTCTCAAATGATGTTCATGCTCAGCCTCATCTCGAGAGTAGACCAAAATATCATCAATGAATACAATCACAAATTGGTCTAAGTATGACTTGAATACCCAATTCATGAGGTCCATGAATGTTGTAGGTGCATTAATCAATCTGAAAGACATTATCAAAAATTCAAAGTGCCCATATTTGGTCAGAAAGGTTGTCTTTGAGATATCTTCAATCTTTATTCTCAGTTGATGATAACCTGATCTCAAATCAATTTTGGAAAAGTGAGTAGCACCCTGCAGTTGATCGAATAGATCATCAATACGAGGAAATAGGTATTTGTTCTTGATTGTTGCCTTATTTAGTTGCTTGTAGTCGATACATATTCTCATCGTGCCATATTTCTTTTTCACAAATAATGTTGGGTCACCCCAAGGCGATACGCTAGGCCTGATGAACCCTTTATCAAGTAGCTCTTGGAGTTGGACCTTTAATTCTTTCAACTCTGTTAGAGCCATACGATATGGAGGGATAGAGATAAATTAAGTGTCTGACATTAAATATATGTTAAACTCAATTTCTCTCATCGGAGGTAGCCCAGGTAAGTCTTCTGGAAACACATCAACAAATTCTCGCACAACCGGAACACTTTTGATAGTAACATCCTCTCATCTAGTATCATGGACAGTAGCAATAAAACCTAAGCACCAATAATTAATCATTTGACGTACCTTTACATAAGATATTATCTTTCCTTGTGTCAGAGGAGTCATGCCCTTCCATACTAAATATAGTTCTCTAGGGAAGTTAAAATGTACCAGTTTAGCATAATAATCAACCAAAGCATAACACGATGCTAACAAATCCATGCCTATAATTACATCAAAGTCAGATAGTGATAACTCTAATAGAGCAACTATTATATCCTTGCCCTGCACAGATATAACACAATCTCTATTTACTTTATCCACTAATAAAGTCTCCCCTACTAGAGTCATAACCATGTATGGCACATTAAGAGTCTCAACTCGTCGTTCTAAAGATATTGAAAAAGACAGGGATACATACGAATATGTGAAACCAGGATCAATAAGAGCATATGCCTCATGAGAATTGACAGTAATAATATCTGTGACTATAACATTAGATCCCTCGACATCCTGTCTGGTCATAACAAATAATCTCACTGTCCCACCTGCTCCTTGAGCAGCTTGTGCACCCTGTCGACCCTGTCCACGAGCACCTTGTGGAGCGGCCCTAGCTGGCTAAATCTGAGCCAGAGTATCTGCCACATTCCTCTACACCTGTGTAGTAGCTTGACTAGTACCAGAATCTCCCTTAGGATAAAATTTAGCAATATGACCTCTTACACCACAAGTAAAATAAGGACAACCAATACTAAAGAAGTGATCACTGTGATTCTTACCACAATTGGAACACCTTAGATATTATCTGGACTAGGAGAAATTATCACCCTTCTTTTGCATCTGTTGTTGACCCTGTCTAGCTGGATAACCACTCATAGAAAGTTGTACCACCGACTCTGACTAGGTAGGCCTAGACTTCCACAATGAAATCCACTCTTGCCTTTAGATGGAGCACCACTAAATTCACCTGTATTACGTGCTTGTTTTCTTTCTCGCTAAGTTTTTTCTATCTCTCAATAGGACTCATAACGAAGAGTAGTGTCAACCATATCTGAATATGTACCATTTCACACATCTTGTATCACAAGACCACGATAATGGTGCTCTAGTACATCCATAAATCTTCTCACTTTCTCCCTTAGATCTGCAATAAAAATGGTACATACCTGAACAACTTAGTGAATTTGACCTCATACTCTGTAATTGTCATATTGTCCTAACGCAAATCATGGAACTGACGTCTCCTATCATCTTATTTGCTCAATGGAATAAACCTACCTTAAACATTGTTGAAAACTCTGACCAGGTGATAGGTGGTAACCCTGCTTGTCTATCTCTCTAAATAGAAGTCCACCATGCCTCTGAAGATCCTGAGAACATAAAAATGGTAAATTTCACACCACGAGTCTCCTTCAACCCTAATGTAGTAAGTATATTTTCATAACGATCAATGAAATTTTGAGGCTCAATAGGAGCTGGTGTTGCATCAAATTCTGGTGGCTTAAGTTCCATGAAATTCTTAAGATCTTTGGGTTGCCCTGAAGTTGAAACTAGATGACCAACTTGTTGAGGGACCAAATGTGGTGTTTGAGTCACATCAACATTCAACTAAACCTATTCTTGCGTTGGTGTATTAATTTGAGGAGTTGGGATTTCACCTTGATTAGGCACCAATGCCTCTTACATATTTAACAATCTCATCACATTATCTGCAGGTAAGGCGATAGTAGGTGCAACAGCTGGCATTGTTTGTGGAGCATCCTGAATAACTTGTTCCTGCACTTGCTCTAGGGGAACAACTCGAGTTTGTCCTCCATTCATAACTCCTGATTGAGCCTTAGTTCGGGCCTAGTAGGATGAGACCTACCCTGACTGCCATTGGAGGTAATACCATGTACCACACCACGTCCAACAACTGTATTAGATCGAACAACAGAGGAAGAGCCACGCTTCTTAGCCATTTGCGAAAAATATTCAAAAGTTAAACTTAATTCAACTCAACACACAAATAAGGAATGAAAAAGAGAATAAATCCTAAATGTTTAGTAGCCTCAAGGTCATAAGTATGGGCACCTACATACCCATGATCAAGATTCTACCAAACACTGCTCCATGACCTAGGATTTAAAGCCTAGGCTCTGATACCAACTTTGTCACATCCCAAAATACTCCCTAGATGTGATTGACACCCGCCAATACCATCTGTCGGGAGAATCAAACATCTATACATGCATTTGAATTATCAAAGCACAGAAATACAATATGTGCAACACCAAATCTCATCAGTACTCATAAAAATAAAATAACTATCAAACCAAAATCATATATGAAAAAGGCCACTTAACAAAATATCTCTAGCCCAAATCCTACAATAAGATCATGGAGCATCTAATAGAGTGACATGAGTTTAACTATTGGGCATACAAATCCAAGAAGAAGAAAAAAAGCTATAATAGATAGAGTTGAGTAGCAACCTCCACGAGTAATGTGAAGGATCACCTCAACAACAGCGTCTACGAAAACAAACTTGTCGGCCACAGGTCTCACCTTCTACAATAGTATCTGTATTGACATGCAAGTAAGGAGTGATCTATATATAAATATAAACCAGTAAGATCCTCAAATCATTATTTTAATACCCCTGAAACAAGTGTTATAAAGTACATGTGCACAACAGACATACATAAATAATATACACAAGAATATACTTCATAATAAGCTCAAACAAATGTCCAAAAAGGTCACTACATGTCTCAATTTAATCCACCCTCAAAACTTGTCATAAACGACAGTGAAGGGGATCAACCTATCACCCCGAAAAGTTCATGGCAGCATGTAAAATGCTCTAAAAGTATACTACGGTAGCGTGTACAAAGCTCCTAACTTATTACGGCAGCATGAGTGTAACGATCCAAAAATATTCGAACTTCATAATGGATGTTCAAGGTTAGTGTTAAACTGATTGTGGTTGAATCTTAGTAGCCATAGGTTGTATTTGAGTGGCCGGATTCAAAATGGATCTTTTGGTGAGATGGTGAAGTCGGTTGGGTAGTGTACTTTGAGAAGTCGTATCTTTTGTACGGGATGAATTTTGTAGGTTTCTATATACCAAATCGAAGCTCTTTGCGTTATCTTCGCAACGCAACTAGTTTCACTCAATTCGGAGTTTGTATGAGAAAGTTATGGCCAAAACAGTGAGACTGCCCCGTAATTGGAAGGACGCTGGAAATAAGGTTCTGGAATTGGGCTAAGGGCCGGACCATGGACCGTTTGGTGGTCCACGGTCAGTGTGGGTGCTCGTGGGATGATCCAGTGCGTTCCTAGGGGTTTGGGTCCAAGCCATAGACCAAGTATGGTCCCACAGACCACCCCACGGTCCATGTGACACTTTACGGCCCGTAAGGGGTCCCGTGAAGTGGGGCAGAATGTTGGCCAAGGTTCGGGGATGGAGTTCGGATCAAGTGATACTCCACGGACTAGTACACGGTCCATGTGCAGCTACGAGGTTCGTGAGACCCCCCGTGAAGTGATCCAGAAAGTCCCCCGAGAGTTCGAGTCGAAGTCGAGGCTAAGTGAAGTTACACGGGCAAGTACATGGCCCGTGTACCTGTATATGGCCACTGTAGCCCTTCCGTGTGGCACTGTTTCAATGAATTAACCCATTTCATTAATAGTTAATTCGTAATTTAATTAGATCCTATGCCCTTTTTAAACTTTCTAAGGTCTCCTAAACCCCCTAAATCAAACCCTAACCCCCTTTCATCCATTCTAACGCTCTTCAATTCATTTTAAAATTCTCTCAATCCTCTTAACCTCCATTGATGAAAGATTGAAAAATTTTGGGAAAGATCATCTTTGTTGTGAAATCCTTCAATTCTCTTGACTAATTTCAAGGTATGTGGGTTTGATTCATGGATTCCCTTTCATCCATGGAGACCCAAGAACCCTCCTCTTTAAATTATGATTTTAAGTTTCTTTAATGTTGGGTTCTTTAAATTTTTAAGTATTTACTTGAATTGGATTGTGGGCTGTAGAAATTAGGTGATTTAAAGTTGAATTAAGTTTGAATTCTATGAAGCTTCTATGGATTTGATGAAGTTAAGTTATGCATGTCTCTTTACTCTTGAATTATGCATGGGTAGTGTCTTAATGATGATTTAAGTATTGATTTAACTTGAATTTCTCATGAACTACTCTTGATTTGAATTTAAAATATGAATTCTAGTATCCATGCTAATCTCTTTGTTCCTCATGACATTTGCATGCATGATCATGAATTTTTTTATGAAAGTTTTGATGTGGGCTATGTAACAACCCAAAAATTTTCGAAATATACTTATGGTTGGCATTCTAGGATGTACTACAAGCCATGCATGAGTTTTTGTGGCCACGGGTTGAGTTTAAGTGGCCGAATGCAAATTAGGCTAGTAAGTGGCCTAGAGGGACAATTTGGACAGTCAACTTCAAACAGTCATAACTTTTGATGTGGGATGAACCACGTGAGCTACCACATATCAAATTGATGCTATTTGGGTTATCTTTGCAAAAAGAGTAGTTTCACTCAATTTTGATATCGTATGAGGGAGATATGACCCAAAAAGTGAGACTGTCTGAAATTCGGAAGACATTGGAGATAGGCCCTGAAAATGGCCCAAGGCATGTGAGACGGACCGTGATACTTTGCACGGTC
>JBCEWC010022199.1:0-10127 GCA_038996855.1 Solanum aculeatissimum | reverse complement strand
ATATGAGACAGTATAGATAGTTGGAGTTGCTTAAGGATTATGATATCTCTATTCTATATCACCTTGGGAAGGCCAATGTTATAGTTGATACCTTGAGTTGAAAGGCTACTAGTATGAGGAGTTTGGTATTTTTGAGGTCTGAGAAGAGCCCCTTATCCTTAGAGGTTCATTCACTAGCTAAACAGATAGCTCGATTGGATATTTTTCCTCCCCATAGTTTTTTTTCTTTTGTTGAGGCTAGATCTTCCTTGTTTGATCAGATATGTGGTCATCAGCTTGAGGACCCGAGGTTATGCTTGATTCACGACAAAGTGTTGAGGGGTGAAGCCAATGCAACTATTATTAATTTGGTGGGGGTTTTTTATGATAAATGGTAGAGTTTGTGTACCCAAAGTAGGAGATTAGGTGAGACTAATTCTTGAGAGGCCCATGATGCCAGGTGTTCCATCTACCTGGGCGTATCTAAGATGTACCATGCCATAAAATAACATTATTGGTGGTTTGGGATGAGAAGGGATATAGCAGAATTATTGGCAAAGTATTTAAATTGCCAAAAAGTCAAGTATGAACACCAAAAGCCTAGTGGATCAATGCAAAAAATTCCCATTCCCGAGTGGAAGTGGGATAGAGTGACTATAGACTTTGTTACAGGTTTGCCCATGGCTTTGGGAAATTTTGATTTAGTTTGGGTAGTGGTCGATTGCTTGACCAAGTCGGTCTTACCGATGAAGATTAGCTACAGTACGGAGCAGTTGGCTAGGTTGTATATACGAGTGATAATCAAATTGCATGGTGTGCCAGTGTCTATAGTGTCCGACAGAGAACCTGTGTTCATCTCTCATTTTTGGTGTGCTCTATAGAATGTTTTGGGTACTAGAGTGGATTTAAGTTCAACTTTCCACCCCCAGATAAATGGTCAGTCTGAGCGCACTATTTAGGTGCTGGAGGACATGATACAGGCTTGTGTGATTGATTTTGTTTCCCGATGGGACTAACACCTACCCTTGGCGAAGTTCGCGTATAATAATAGTTACAATTCCAGTATCCAATGGTTCCATTTGAGGCGTTGTATGGCTGGAGATGTAGATCACCCATTAGATGTTTTGATTCAGGTTCTGATGATGTATTGAGTGTGGACCTACTTTGAGTTTCCATGGATCGAGTTTGTTTGATTTGGGGTAGGCTTTTGACAGATCAGAGACGGTAGAAGAGTTGTGCTGACCGGAGGACTAGGCCTTTGGGGTTTTCTGCTGAAGTCAGTGTTTGGCTGAAGATTTCACCCATGAAGGGTATGATGAGATTTGGGAAGAGGGGAAAGCTCAGTCCTAAATTCATTGGCCCATTTGAGATTTTGAGGAGAGTTGGTGAGGTTACCTACGAGCTGGCATTACCATCGAGATTATCATATATTCATCCTATTTTTCATGTTTCTATGCTCTGCCGATATATTCCAGATGAGTCCCATGTGATCTCTCATGACTCTGTTGAGTTGGGTTCAGATTTGTCTTATGTTGAGGAGTCTATGACTATATTGGACAGAAAGTATCGGAGATTGAGATCCAAAGATATATCTTCTGTGAAGGTTCATTGCGGCATCGTTCTGTTGATGAGGCTACTTGGGAGTTGGAGACGGATATGTGGATCAGATATCCCAGCCTTTTGAGGCCTCAGGTACTCCACTTTTCTTTATGTTTGAGGACGAATATTAATTTTAGTGATGAATGATGTTATGACCTGGTTGCAAATAACTGTTTTCCCTTTTGTAAGTTGCTTTGGGCCAATTTTGAAACTGAACTACAACAAGTTGCAAAATTGAATTTGGAGTTAAAATGAGGTTTTTAGGCCCAAAGTTGTGAATTTAGTTGTTTATGGGACCAAGTTTGACTTTAGTCAACATTCGGCCTTTGGAAGCTCAGATCAAAATTCTAACAGTTCCAGTAGTTCCGAATGGTGAAACTAACGTTAGAAATGGTCTCAAAATAATTTTTGGAGTTGCCGAGGGCAGTTTTGGTATTTTAGTTTTAAACTAGTTTTATCAAGGCGGATTGATAAATATAACGAGGAGGCCTTGAAATTAATTTTTGATGATTCAGTTAAGTCTGGATTGTTGTTTTTGGTATGGATACGTATAAAGTTTGTGTAATTCTTAGTTTGGATGAGTTTCGAGGGTCCATTCTAAGTAGGGATTTTAGACTTGGTTGTTGGTTTTTACTATTTTCATGTCCAGGTACAAACCTTCTCCGCGTTTATAGAAGCTTAGGTATGTTTATTCTCCGCATTCACGGAGGTTCGATTCGCGTTCGCAGATAAGGGCTCATTTGGGATCAAGTCCGCGTTCGTGGAGCGCATGTGTTACACCCCATCCCCTTACTGCACTCTGCATTCGTGGGTTGGTCTCCATGATTAAAGAGGACATTTTAACCCCTCAACTCTATGTTCATGGGACCCCACCCGTGTTCGGGGAGTAGTTTTGATGCCAACACTGATTAAAACCCGAGAGACGCCATTTTTACTCCATTTTTGAACTTGTATAGCTTTTGCGGCAATTTTGGAAGGAGATTTTCGAAGGATTTTACTAGGTAAGTAATTTTAACATCAGAATAATCATTGTTCCTAAGATTTAACTTGATTGCATCCTAAAATTCATGATTTTCCATGTCCAAAATTAGAGATTTTTATACTATGATTTTCGAACTTTGGATGTTGATTTCTCCTCTGATTTAAGGTTGATTTTAGTGGAATTTTCACCCTTGAAATCTATTTTTCGTGTAAACCTTGATTTTAAAGTCAATTTTATGATTTGAGAACTTCGATATTTTTGCCCTAAAATTGACCATATTGCCCCTAAACCTAAATCATGCCAATATGGGCATCAAAATGCTCCTCCTGATGCGTAGTATTTGATTCTGATAGTCATTGGTCGACGTGAGGATCATTTAGAGGCCTGAGTTGATTGAAAGTTTGTCTGAGTTCAGTTTTGGCATTGAGATAGGTTCACATAATCTTTTTGGGACTGGATTTGAGTTATTGAGTATGTCATGTGGTAATTGAAGATGTAGATTGATTCACGTGTAAATAGCCTGTTATGATTCACGAGTAAATAGCCTGTTAACAATAAATTGAGTTTAATACTTGAGATATGAGACACTTTGGTCATTACCATGATGACGTGAGACTTGTTATACCCTTGAAAGGGATTTGTCGAAACTTGGTGATATTCATGACTTATTTACGAGATTTTAAAGCATATTTTGTGACTTGCGGAGTCTAGATTTTGGTGGGAATTGATCATTGATGAGAGAGGGATGTTAATATGCCTTATTGATGGACTTGTGGTATTAGTTGATGGCCTTTATCTAGCCTTTCTAATGCTATGACCATGGCCTCTGTTTATCATTACTTATGAGTCATCTCCTATCTTACTCTATTGTTGCATTGGTATGCACATATCTTACTCTATTGTTGCATTGGTATGCACATATCATACTCTATTGTTGCATCGGTATGCACACATCTTACTCTATTGCTGCATTGGTATGCACATATCTTACTCTATTATTGCATTGGTATGCACATATCTTACCCTATTGTGGCATTGGTATGCACATATCTTACTCTATTGTGGCATTGAAATGCACACACCATACTTTTATATGTTGGTATTGACATGCACACATCATATATTTTACCTGTACTATCTGAAGCCTGCAACGCCTTGACTTATTTGAGTACATGGCATGCGACGCTCCCAAATTCTATCTTGTAGCTTCGGTTTGATAGATGTGTACATCGGCCCTGCGACAGTCATGATTCCTCCTCATTCATGGCCTGCGACGCCATTGCATCCATACACTTCATACATATTGTTTTATTGTATATTGCTATATTTATCATTATCTTCGATTATATTATTATGTACTAACCTTGTGATGCAGGTGCTAGGATTCTTCGTTATTTTATACTTTTTTTATTTCTCTTACCTAGTTGGTTGAACCTATTGGGTACATTTCGGTGTACTCACCCCTACTTTATTTCATCTCTGCAGATCGTACACAGAATTTTGGACAGGGTAGTTGATCATTCTGTCAGAGTGTTATGCATATAACCCAGGATCTTTACGATGAGTTTCAGACTTAGAGTCATCGTGGATCTTTTGATCATCTTTCATTTCTTTTCTATCAGACTATGTGTTAGATATTATGAGACAACCTTGTATTTTCTTGAGACAAATGTATTTTTCTCTTCAGTACTATATTTAGATACTATTGTACTCATGACTCTAGGTTTTGGGGATGTTTGATGTTATGTTGTGTTAATTTCCACTTTATTTTATTCTTCTTTAATCATGATCCATTTTGGGTTGTGACATTACAATGAAATAATTTAGGATTTATTAAATTGATATTTAAATTTACATATATATTTTTTTTAAAAATTGGATTTGCATTAATCAATTGATTATGGGTTATTTATTTTATTGTCTGCAATCCTCTATTGTTTTATATTCAATTACTAATTGTACGATTATATGTACAAAGTCAAGTTTAACAACTCAAGCTGAAGTTGATAACGAGCAAAAAAAAATTAATGACATGAAGGAATTTACTGGTTGATCTTAGGGAAATATTATTAATTTGAAAATATCATCCAAATGAGTCAAAAAGGTTCCTTCCAACCTCGTAATCATGGTTTACCTAGTGATCAGAAATTTTTGGAGCCCTATAGCAAAAGCTTCATTAATTTTTCTTTTGAGCTTTAAAAAGTGACACTTCTTACAAAAGAAATTTGTGTACGCCACTGATCACATGTACTTTAATGTAAATCTCTTGGTGTTCTTGAAATTTTTCTGTATTTGTTGGTTGTCAATATATTTTCATCGCCTCCAATTTTCTCTTTCACTTAAGTGCCTTCAATTTCTGCAATTATCTAAGTGAGCTACCAATTTTATTTTCCATCTTTTAGGTTTTACATACAATACCACAATTCATCTTGATGTTGCCTAATTACTACTCTCAGGTTTATTCAATTTCCGCTTTTGTAGGTTCCAACATTTATTTTTTAGCTAATTCTCCTCATTTAGCTTCTTCATTCTTTGAGTTTATTCTCTTTCCTGTTCCTACGCTTCTGCAAATTTCACAATTTCATTTTTGATAGTTGTTCTTACTTAGCTTCTTCATTCTTCCTGCTTCTTCACCACTCACTGCTTGCTCGATAATTTTTCTCAGTGAGCTTCTTTCTTTTTCCCGTTTCTCAACTTTTTCACACCATCAGTGTCTTAACTATTGTTCCTAAGGAAATAGTAACGTCCACGAACTACTTTATTTTCTCCGCATAATTGCGCATAGCTCTTTATTTGATGAGGCTGAATAATTTTATATAACAAAATTAAGAGCTGAAAATATTTATGCCGACAAAGTGCCTAATTAAGTGACGCTCGCTATTCTTCGGCCTTTAACTATTAGTTTGTTTCTTAATGATTCGTTATTTGTTTGGTGCTTCTCCTATCCGAGTTCCTCTTCTCTACTCGTCTTTCAACTTTTTCACTTTACTAGATTTTTAACCATTGTTATTAAATTTCCTATTTTTCCATTTTTGTAAGTTTCAAAATTTGTTTTTTGCTAATTCTTCTCATTCAGCTTTTTTCGGTCATTGAGTTTATTCATTTTCCTATTCTTCCATTTCTATAAGTTCGACTATTTCTCTTTTGATGATTGATGTGTTGCCGAAATGCTGTACTTTTGATGCTTAAAATTTAGAATTTTGTGTGTTTCAAAGTGATGTTAGTAGGTTTGATTGTGTTTTATGTTTGTTTTGTAGTATTTCAGTGTTGGCATGATTTTTTAACAAAGTGGGCTGAAGTGGCAGAATTTGATGATCCGTGGAACCCTTTACGAGTCGTGGAAAGGTTCACGAGCCGTAGAAGGGGGTCTCGTGTCGAATTTCAGTGAAGGGTGAATTTCTGAAGTAAACTCTACGTGGGAAGCAGATGAGTCGTAGAATGATCCACGAGTAGATTATGTTCGTGCCCTGAGGATCAGAAAGTGGAGAAGTTTTGAAAAGTCATCAGACGAAACCTCTCACAGGTCATAAAATCTTACACGGACCGTGGATAGGTCTCGTAGAAGTATCCTCCAAATTTCAGTTACAATCCATAAAACCCTGATGTACAAGTCGTAGAGTGAAGCACGAGTCGTGAACCTATCTGTAGATGGTGCCAACATAGTCTTTCTATTCCATTTTGGTTTTGTATTTTACACATTATAAATAGATTTTTAGTTTATATTTCATTAAGTTTCCAGCAATCACGAAGTTTGAACAAGGTTTTATAGGATACAATAAGGATTTATCATATTCTGAGAGAAAAAATATTAGTATGCGTTCTTTATTCAACCTTGTGATTCTAGTTGAAGAGTTGGATTTCATAATGTTAATTCATGTGTAAGTGCTCAATTTTGTTACTCTACCTCATAATTTCTGCATTTATACTGATTATGAATAGCTAAATCTACAACTAGGGTTGTGGAAATGATGACCAACTAATTAGGTAAAATCAAATATTTTGTAAGTCTTGGAAGGTGTCATAGGTTGTATTAATTAATCATCTTTACTTTAACTATTTTTTAAAGAAGACCTACATTTGAACTCATCTAGTGTTACTTGTCGGATCAAAGAAGTAATGAATAGGAAAAGAGGTAATTAATAGGATTCGATTGAGATGTTCTCGTGTAATAAACCGAATTGGATCAAGGGGAGGTTGTACTGGAATAAAAGTAAGGGTTAGTAATGTCATATCACGGAGACGGATCAAGTTCCGGGATGAAATTTACCTATTCGTTGGATCAAAAGTTTAGGTGAACCTAACTTACTGTCCTACACCTATACATTGGAAAAAGTTGAATTTATTCGATAATACCCGTTAGGGATTCATGGGGAACACATCACCCTAGTTAGCTCTTCTACTGATTTCTCATCACCTGCATTCATTTAGTTTAGTTAATTTTACTTTACAAATCCCCCCGATAGGTAGGTTAATCATTCTCGACTTACATTAAATTAATTCTTGAGTCTACCATATTCCCCGAGGGATCGACCCTAACCTTGATTAAATTAGTTACTTAACAGTGACCACTTTATCTCAAAAAAAAGTTGTGGCTTGAGCGACATCAACTTTTTTGGCGTTTTTGCCTGAGAATACGACTAAACTTGGTTAATTCAAGTAATTCTTGGAAAGTTAGCTCTTATCTCTCCTATGTTACGTCTTTTTGTCATTTTTATTTATTTTAAGAATTAAGTATAGCTAAGAATGGTTTAGGATGACCTAGACCACGCAGAAGGTGAGGAGGAACTAGAGGTTCCAATTGAAGAAAGGTAGGGTATCAACACTTTGGAGGCAGTACTGATGAACTTTGAAAGTGATGGCATCCCAGGCTATGATGAAATAGTTCAGGCTCTGGGAGTGTCTAGTCTGCTCTGGCGACAAGCTAAGCTGGAGTTGGACTTGAAATATTGAGAGTTGCCACCCATAAAACCCTCCATTGATGAGCTACCAGTGCTGGAACTAAAAGTCCTTCTGACCCATCTAAGAGACGTGTTCTTGGGTGCTGACGACACATTACCGGTCATAGTGGCAACACCCTACCATTCTCAGACTAGTGGGCAAGAGGAGGTATCAAATCGAGAAATTAAATAGATTTTATCCAAAATAATGAATACAAACTGGATGAACTGGTCACGAAAGCTTGATGAAGCATTATGGGAATATCAAACTACATTCAAGACCCCGATAGGTATGTCTCTTTTCCAACTTATCTTAGGAAAAACCTTCCACTTACCGATAGAATTAGAGCACAAGGCGATGTGGGAATTAAAGATATTCAATATGGACTGGAATGATATGGCAACCTCGAGGCTGAACAAGTTGAATGAGCTTGATGAATTCCTCTTAAAAGCATATGAAAGTTTAGCCCTATACAAGAAACAGATGAAGTTTCAGCATGATCGTCGCATCAAAAATTGTCAGTTCATGCCCGGAGACTTGGTGTTGCTCTGTAACTCTAGATTGTGGTTGTTCCATGAAAAACTCAAGTCTAAATAGATTAGACCATTTAAAATAGCATGCGTTTTCAGCCATGGAACCATTGAATTAGAGAAAAGAAATGGTTCAACATTCAAAGTGAATGGCTAAGTGAAGATGTATCTTGGAAATGATGAGGATATTAAGACAGTGGAAGCACAAGCACTTGATAAAGTATGAGTAATCAAGTGGGCTAAGTCATGTTGTGATACTAAATCAGGCGCTACTTGGGAAACAACCAAAGATGAGTGAGTCATTTAGGCGCCCAGGTATCTTCCTTTGACCCCGATTCTTTATTTATGATATTTTGTGCGCATTGGTGGCAATGCACAACTTTTTCGATAGGGAGTGGGTAGTTATAGGCCTCAGTGAAGTCTGAGTAGCCTTGTCCTATAACTATCCTAATTTTTTATCCAAAGGGTTTTCTTGCATGCGTTATTTTTCCCTGCGGATATTTATTTTTCTATTGAACCGACATGTTTAGGATATTTAGGTAGTATTACTAGAATACAATACTTATACCCATGGTATATTTATGTTTTTATTGAAAATTGATACCCACCAAATTTTGTGATTAATTGGTTTTGATAGCAACCTTGCATGATTAGTTGTTTGACAATGCTTGTTCTGATAAGTTAGGCTAAATTGTGATAAAAAACATGATCTGATAGTTTGTATTAACATGTAAGTAGTATCATGTGTGATGAGCTTAGTTGCATGTTTAAGTATTGTGTTTTAATTCATAACATGCCCAATTACTCTAACTTATACTGTAAGTTAGTGGGTTAGGAAAGGATCTTAGGTCATTGTTCTTAACAAGTGCACTTAGCTTGAAACAATTGACCAAATGTGATATATATCCCTTGATCCTTATGTTTGAGCCTAAAACTGACCGATTTCTTTGTAAATACTCACGTAACCCTACCTTGATAAATGATAAGTCAAAAATACGACCCTGGTCCTTCCTTGAACATTGTGCACCTCGATTGAGGCCAAAAGTGTAACGACCCAAAAATTTCTGAAACCTCTTATGGTTGGTCTTGTATGATGTTATACTGTTTATGGTAGAAATTTGGTAGCTACGGGTTGAGTTTAAGTGGCCGAACGCAAAATGGATCATTTTGGGGCCTAGAGAGGCCGTTTGGACAGTGAGCTTCACAGAACCATAGCTTTTGATGTGGGTAGAACCATGTGGTCTACTACATATCAAATAGAATTTCTTTGAATAATTTTCGTAACTCAACTGGTTTCACTCAATTCCAAGTTCGAATGAGAAAGTTATGGCCCAAAGACTGAGACTACCTGAAATTTGGAAGACACTAGAAAAAGGCCCTGAAAATGGCCCAAGGTATGGGAGATGGACCGTGAAATTTTTCACGGTCTGTGTGGGGTTATGTGAGATGGTTCAAAGAGCATGGGGTGGCCAGTACCCACCCCACAAACTAAGTTAAAGTCCACGGACCACCCCACGGTCCGTGAGACCTCAAACGGACCGTTTGGTGGTCCGTCAAGTTGGGCAGAAGCTTCGCCAAGCTGTGGTTGGTTTAAATTTGGCTAAGGTAATTTTTATGGGCAGTTCCACGACAAGTGATCCATTTGACGGGCACTGTAGCATCCCGTGTGATACTGTGTTACAGTTAAAGTTCCGTTTCATTAATGGTATTTTTGTGATTTAATTAATCCCTAGGCCCTTTTTAGGTATCCTAAAGTCTCCTAAACCCCTAAATCAAACCCAAACCCTCATTCATCTATTCTAAGCCTCCTCCATTCACCTTGAAAATTCTAAAATGCACTTGACCACCATTGAAAAAACCTTGAAGAAATTGGGAAAGACGACCTTGACTAAATTTGACTTTGCAATTCCTTTGGTGAAATCAAAGTTTGTGGGTGTTGATTCAAGGATCCCCTTTCATCCTTGAAGACCCAAGAACCCTGACCTTTTAAATTATGATTTTAAATTTTCAATGTCTTTAAGCTATGGGTTCTTAAATTTTAATGAAATTTCTTGTTGGGACTTGAGTGTTGTAGATTTTAGGTGATTTAATTGATATTT
>JBCEWC010022198.1:0-10127 GCA_038996855.1 Solanum aculeatissimum | reverse complement strand
TGCTGAAAAGAGGTATAACGACCGCATTTTTGTCGTCGTTAAAGCTTTTTTAACGACCGGTTTAATACGGTCGTTAAGCTTTTAACAACCGGTGACGACCAGATTTTTACCGGTCGTTATTAGTCAATAACGATCGGATTTAAACTTTTAGCGACTAAATTTTCCCTCGTTAAAGACCAATTTTCTTGTAGTGTCAAACTCCGTAGGAATACTGGACATGGCATAGCAGGACATGGACATGGCATAGCAGGACAACTGATGGAATCATGCCTCGTACTTAGTCACAGTCATAGAACCCTGCTCCAACCTAGCTGGGGCTTGGATAGTAGGTACTGACCCATCCTCGGTATTTCTAGCTCTAGTCCTCGACATTTGCACAGAAAGAATAGATTAGAGGCATACAAAACTGGAGTATGAACAACTCGCACGAAAGGATTCAATGAAAAGAGGATTTCTCCTACAAGCATCTCATAGCCTCTCGAAGATAGATACGGACGTCTACGTACCGATCCGCGAGACTCTATTAGACGCACTACTTTTTAACTCGTGAGACCGGTGAACTTAGAGCTCTGATACCAAACTTGTACGTCAAATTTCAGCTAAAACGGATCGCTATTCGACCCCCAAATCAAGGTTTTATTCTAAGAACCCTAGGGCTATATTTTCATAATTTGTATACGTTTCTACCCTAAAAATCTACTCATAATCTCATGAAAACTTAATAGAAAGGGCGAGAATAATTACCTTGATGATTTAGGACAAAAATACCAAATTTTCTTCTCTTCTTTTTCTTTATTTTTCTCTCCGCGTATTTTTTTTCCGCATTTTCGTTGCCGTTGTTAATGTTTCTGTGTTTTGATTCTTCATTATAGGGTTGCATGCGCAGCCCTTCACTTATTTATTCTTTTCCTTTTTTTTCTATTTTATTATTTTAATTTCTTTTTTTATTTTTTCAAAGATACGAAATCAGTATTAAAAGTAATAAATTCTATTAACTTATTTTTTTTAATAAATATGAAATAATTAGTATAGGATATTAATTAAATTATTATTTTAATCCACCAACTAAATTAATTATTTAAAATTATTTGTCAACTAAATAACCGTAATTACTGAATAGTCTAAAATTTTCAATTTAAATGTACGAAAAAGATCTTTTATGAAAAAGTGTGGACTTATTCTCAAAATGACCTAACGGGTCATTACACTTTATTGGATACAAATACATTTGACAGACAAGATGCAAAAAAGTACAAAATACAATTTTTCGAATACAATTGAATTAAACTACAAAATTCTCGTCTATGTTTATTGAATACAATTGATACATAATAAATTTTTGAATGTATTTCTTATTGGCAAGAGAGGACAAGAGAGAGGAGAGGGCAGGAGAGAGGAGAGAGCAAGAAAGTAGATTAGGATACCTTTAATTTGCTATATTAGTATAATATAATTGTTTCTAATAATATTTATGAACGGTAACTATTGAAAATAAATAAGTTGAAAATTTTGACTAGTTTCATAATTTTTTCTACAAATAAAGAGATCATGAGTCTAAGATTTGCTTTAAAAAATGTATTTACATATTTAGGGATTAGGGAAAAATATGTAAGTCACAATAATTCGAAATATTCACTATATGTTGTTATTATTGTATAATAATTCAAAATATTAAATGGCACAAAAGAATTTTTGGTCTAAGAGAAATTCCTCCCACACTCCTTATAGTAGTTGTGTCACATAAAATAATATGATAAAAGGAATCTTATTATATATTTAAAAATAATCTAACTTATATCTTGTTCTCTTATGAATTATCTAAAATAGGGCATAAATAATGAACGAATCAAAGTTAGCATATATAGTTAAAATAATTTTTTATGTATATATAATAGATGTTGAACCCCTTTTCGACTAGTTCATATATCTGCCTTTTCACATTTTGAATTTTTTGATGAAAATTCTGACTCCGACACTAAAAAAACAAGTAAAAAATAAATATCTCTACCAATTCAAACATATTTAAGCTGTCATTATCCAAAAAAGAAAAAGAAGCAGCTATCATTACGAGGTTTCTTTGGAAGAAAGTACTTCTTACCAACGATTTTTCTATTTTCAGAGCTCGAACCGAAACCTCTAATTATGAAAGAAGTAACTGCATCCACTGCACCACATCATTTGGTGGTCAAGCAGTGAAACTCTAGTGGTAGCTTTAACTATTTTGGGTACAATTATTGAAGTAAATAATTGGATATTATCTATAGGAAACTGAAAAATAAAATTTAAAGACAACACATTTGGCCCCACTTGGTCTTGCAAAACCCAACATATAGGCACCCCTTAGAAAAAGTGACACTTGATAAATTCTTAATAAATTTAACTAGCACTTGGCTACAATTTTTGTAAAATTTTTGGTAAATTATTTTTGAGTGAACTTTTGAATGAAATTTTATCACGAGTTTGTATCATAAATTTTGAGAGAAATATTTGTTTATTTTAAAAAATATGATATATGATTTAGATCTATAATTTTTTTAAAATTATTAAAAATATTTATAATTTTGTATTATCATTTTATAATGAACATGTTCGGTTAGAAATTACAATCAACAATAACAACAAAATAATATGGGCAAGAACAATATATTGCATTAAAAGTTTGGGGTAATAGTTTGATTATTTATTTCTTGAGATAAAGATGTTATTTAATGGGATTGGTTGACCACGTTAATGGAATAAGTTGGTAGATAAATATTTGTTGAAATTATAAATGATGGGTGTTTTTATAAAATATAAAAATTTGGGATAACTTTTAAATTTTTAAAAACTACCAAGCACTAGAACTTGGCCCAAATATTAATAATTTTTTTTTTGTAGAACCTGAAAATTTGAGATATTTATCAAATATATTGGTCAAGTAATGACAAATTATATGGCCAAACAGTATTTTTCAAAAAAAAAAATCAAATTTTATCCAAAAATATTTGAGGTCAAACGACACGTTAGTCATGTTCTTATTTCTTTTCCAAGATCACTTGAAACAAAAATAAAGTGAAGTAATAGATTAAAAATAGGAATATTTCTATGTTTAATAACTTTAATTAAATATGACTTGTCCACAATTATTGTATGATCACAGTACTATTTGCTTAATAATTTAGGTGAGTACGCGTTGAATATATAACAAGAAAGTATCAAAAAGATGCAAGTATATATTCAAATGAGACCAAGGATAGAACTAGTAAAGACAAATACAAGACTTTGACTGATCCTTCCCTCCTTGCAAGTCAATGTTTAATTTTAGAAATGGTCTAAATGAAGTTTCATCATTTCACACTACAACTACAAAACATGTATAAATACTCCTTCGTACTGCTCTAGTTCTTGACACATAACTAGCTAACTCAACATAGTAGTGTGTTATAACTGAAATTGAGAAACATCATGCAGATAATCATTACTTGTACATTCATTCTCATGACAGTTTCATTCATTTGTTTACAACAAAGAAGTGAAGCTAGGATTTTAGCAAGTCATGATGATCATTCAGACATACAAATCCTCATGACAAAGAAAATAATTGAAAGGCCATCACTTTCATCTCCTCCACCACCTGAATCATCACCAAATTCCAAGCAAATCTCAGAGGCCTCTCCTCACTGGGCTAATAATTTCATCATCTTGAGAAACAAATTGGCTGTCTATTTTTGGGATGCTCCTAAAAGAAGTGATCTTGGAAGACGTCCACAGGTGGCTCCGCGGCCTCCACGGCCAGCCCCACCCACTGGACAATTGTCTGTTATTTAGATGCTCTTGAAATTAATTAATTAGTTCCCTGTCTGGCTAAGATAGAGAACAAATTTTGAAGCTTAAGCTAGCTAGTTGTTACAGTATGTTACTGGAATTTTATTTGAATCTTTTCGAATTGATAAAGATTCTTGCTGCCTTTCATTTTCATGTTTAACAACGTTTGAAAAAAAATTCTGACTTTGCCACTGACACTGCTTTGCAAAGTAACCATAATAATTCACATTCACATAGGCACTTTTCATGTCCATTGAGTCTGTAACTCAGAATGATTATTAATCATGGAAACGTTTTAAAATAAAAATAAAACTACATGGAACTTTGTTTATATTCTCACATGTATAAACACCCTCTTTAAGTTCATACTGTCTGATAAGTTGACCGATTCCTAAAGGCTCGTTTCGTTGGGAACAAGTTATCCCATCCTCAATGTGGGATTAAAAAGTAACACTACAATCCCAACACAACTAATCCCGAAATAAACAGGGAAGCTCAAAACCATTACCCTCCCTAGACTCCACTTGTGAGATTTCACCGAATATGTTGTTGTACATTAAAATCTTGTCCTGTGTTGTCTGATTCTCATGTTTTATCCTGTTTCACTGGGCAAGATCTGAACATCATGTACAGAGTAATTTTATAATTGGAAAAATAATGCAGCAATGACAAACAGGAAAGCATTGGAAAACATGCACAACACTAACTTTTTGTACAAAACCACGATAACGGTCTAATTCTATACATGAACAGTTCTATAATGACGCATCAAAGTTCCAAATCCTAAAATGAACACACTACTGTTGGCTAACATAGTTTTGATATAATATATATACAAGAGAACTACAGCCATCCTTTCTAATTATTGCCTGATGTAGACTTGTGCAAAGACTATCTAGCCTGGTTACCAGCAGAATCATCGCAGACGAACAAAAAGTGGGGCAGTGATGCAATCCTAGGAAGATTCAGCAATAGATCACCAACAGAGTCCTTCCTTGTCATTGCTGAAGTCGGCTTGCAACCAGAGAGATCATTTGATTCATTTTCTGGCATAGAAGGATCTTCTACAACTTTTCTTCCAAGAGGTGCGGTAGGAATGAAATTTATTTCATCAACGCTTCTTTCACCTGACACAACATCACCAGAGTTCTCACTCTCTTGAGCTGTTGAAGGATCCTTTTGGAGAAGGCAACACAGAGAATTAACCCTCAACATAAGAGACTTCTCATCTGAAACCGACACATTTTGAGTGTCACTAAGCAAGGATTTGGAGAGCTGTTCCAGGATTTCCGAGTTAGGTCGTTCATTACTGGCAAGGTTGATGGCTTTAGATGTATTCTGCTCTGATACACGTTGCTCAAGCTGGCTCAATAAATCACTCATTGACACAGAGGGACTTATTTCAGACACTCTGAGTTGATTGAGGTTACTGAGCCCTTTTTGTTGCTCCACTTCCCTACTTTCCATATCTTCACTTGCCCCTGTATCAGTAACAGCACTTTAAATGTCAAGTTACAGCAAAATAAAAAACAAATCCAAGAGAAACAGCACACTGACGAGAACAATATACATTCAAATAGCAATATAGAAGCAATTCCTAATCGCTTAGAATATACTATAGAGTGGTCGAGAACAATAAACTTCAACATAGGGTAACAGTCCATAACCCAATTTCACAATATGGTCATATTGCTCTTTTTGAACAGAGATCACCCCCTCAATGTAAATTGTGTTCAAGAAGCACATAACTGTACCAGCAAGACAGGACTACAATAAAATCAAGGAAACAGGCAGCAAACTTCCTCTCCACTCCTGGAAAAGGAAATGACAATCAATTTGCCACTTTTTCAAGAAGGTGGACGATAAGGGATGATGATCATCGACCAAGCTTCCCAGAAAAAACAACTATAATGACATCATCAAAGACATACTCACCATAGAACTCAATTCAAGAAAATTTTAGTGCACTTATCAGATAAAATACATCATTACCTGATCTTGGGGATGGTTTTTCTTGGTGAATACATGTCAAAGGTCTAGGATCTTGCTTACTTTTGGAGGAACACTGAGCTCCAGAAGGTGAAGTCAAGTCGATAAAATTCGGACTCCCTTCATTATTCAGATCAAATTCATGGTTCCTTACATTTGTGTCTTCAAAACCCGATATCCGGGATTCAAAATAAAGAGAACCTAGTGTTATCTCTGCTTGTTGACTCAGGAAGTTAAGACGAGCATCACATTGAACAAGCTTTTCAAAATGCTTTCCCAACGCTCCCTGCGGACACTCTAAGTAATGTCGCCTGCAACCAAAGAATATTTGGAGTGCTTTAACATCAAAACCGACCAATTAAGACAAGCAAGGAAATGCTAGAAATTGTGAACAGACCTAACACAGCCTACAACCAGCAGAACTTATAATCATAGTATACTTGCAATCACTATGATACAATATAAAAGCCAATACAGGTGCAACATGGTTCAAACCCTTCATTAATAATAATTGCTGGCTTTGGTGTTAGCTTTTTACAACAAATTAAACTGAAATTGAGAAATTCAGTTGGGCTTCTGAGATTAGGAACTGCATCTACTGAGACATTCCATTTGGTTGCTATACTGAAATGCTCTTTCAGTTAAATTAGGCCACAAGGAGAACCATCAAGTAGAGATAGCAACAGGGTAACGAAGGCAGGTTGGCTGTGCTGATTCAGCCTTCACCCGAAAAACTTCAACCCATGCCTCACCGCTCCGCATAGCAAACTTCCTATTTCAAACCTGTCCGCCTGCCCCAACCCACATAAACCCGCCCTGCTACGTAGCCACGAAGTATCTAGTGCACTTTACTCCGTCAGTAGTGATGATTCATGACAGGAAAACCTCTTTCTGGATTTAGCTTTCTCTCGTTATCTTCATGTATTAATTAAGCAGGTCAAACAAGTGATTTCAACTACTCACCAAAGTGGGGGGAAAAAGGGAGGGGAAAAGGCATGCTGAAAAAAACAAATATGTCTAGACAATAGATGTCCACAGAGATGTCAAGAAAACAAGATAAAATTAAGTGACGACTAACAATGGTGTAATAGTTACTTGAGGAAGAAAAAAATTACAGGGATAATAGTAAGACCTGTGTATGCTAGCCTGTCCGTCAGTAAAATCTGCAGTTGCTTGCCAAAGTGTGTGCTTTCTGGGTTGTGGATCTGTCTCCCTATAGAAAAGAGGTTGCCTTGCCAGCTGCAATACAAGGATCCATAGCACCCTCATCAACTAAGGTTAATAAGGAGAGCAACATTGGAGCCCATTCTGCTAACACAGTTAAGGAAAAAATTCCATAAAGACAATAGCAACAACAAAATTGCTTTACCCCTTACCACTATATCCAAGGTTTCTGGTGCATCATCTGAGTAATTTGCCTTCAACCCCGTAATATCGGACCACTGGATCTCTATCTTATTCTTGAGACCTCCATCAAGGACTTCCCATACAAGTTTATGCTTGGCAAAGTAACATTTTGCAACCAAATCTCCTTCATATCTCGACTTATACTGTAGAAACAAAAATATTCCATTCACTGGCAGAACATTCAGACTGAACATTATTTACATATCATTTTAAAGAAAGAACTGTATATACCTCCCAGGTTCCAATTCTCAGTACTGAAGCAGGAAAATTCGAGGCCTTGAGCTTTTCCATCATTGTGGTGCTTCTTTTCTGCTCCTTCTTCCCAAGACTTCTCACCATGGAGGTGCCCTCAAGCCTCATCTGGATCATATCCAACAGTGAGGGGCTCTTTTTAAGCTGCAAACCTAACGGACTAGGCTCATCTACCGGGCAAAATAGTGACGATGAAACAGGAAAATCACAAGCTCCTACACCCAGCTGCTGCTGCAAAATATCCTTGATTCAGACCTCAAAGAAGATAATAATACAACATACCCAGTATAGTCCTACAGTGGGGTGTACGCACATACCTTACCCCTACCTTCATGGGGTACATAGGTTTTTCCAATAGACCCTAGACTCAGCGAAATTATTTTTTTTAAGAACAGTTTGAAAGAAATGCCTCAGAAGATAACAATAGATGTTAATTCACTAGCATCTCTTTAAGCAATATCAAGGCATCAATACAGATCATTTAACTTCTTATTCCCAATTTGGTAAATAATAATTCTCCTACTAACATTTTCTAAAATGGTTATTTATACTCTACTTCATTTGGTACCAAGCAGTTTCCAGTTTGGTAAGTCCCGAAATGTTTGATGCAATTCAATTAATAGTATAATCTATCCAATTCCAAAAATTCAAAAACACTTAATTACTCAAACTTCACATTTCCTTGAGTGGTTTTCACTATAAACAGGGGCAGATCTATACTTTAAGATATGTGTATATAGACATAAGAAATATACAAATAATTCTAATGGCTTTCATAATAATGGGAAATTGATGTGGAACTTATATAGCCTTAGGCTCTCCCACCTTGATATAACTAGCTTTTGGGTGGAGTTCTCCTCAGGTCGTATGAATGGTATCAGAGCCACCCATCACTCTGCACATCGTGCCTTGGATGGTGACGCCGGTATGACACTGTTGTCCTAACGTTGTATCAATCCGCCTTTGACCATAAAACTAACATTTTAACCATTACTTTGATTGATTTATTTTATTTTATTTTTTGATAAGGAATACTTCCAAATTTTCTTACACATGAACTAATATAACACACATATCCAATTAATATCATAAAAGTTAAACTAACATTTTAACCATTACTTTGATTTATTTATTTTTTTTGAGAATGATTACTTTCAATTTTTCTTACGGAAGAACTAATATAACATACAAATCCAATTAACATCATAAACTCCAAGTGTAGTCAAATTCAGAGCATATAAGCAAGATGCACACAGAGAAGAGGAGTTGCTCCGATTCTATAAGCACCCTCCACCTTCGACCCTAAATCGTGTTTTCGAGTCACCAATTGAGCAAATACAAGTGCGGATCAAAAATAAACATCACTTTGAGCAAAGAGGAATAGAGAAAAACCGACTTGTGGAGAAGACGATAGCTTGGATCGCTTGTCGAGGTGGCAGCGTTCTTCATCGGAAGAGTCTACCTCCCTCTTCACCGGCAACATTCTACCCCTTTGCCACCGCAACTCCGGCGGCGCTTCGACGGTGTTCGTCCACTTATGCATGAGAAAAAGACAAACCAAAAAAATGAGATTTGAGTGAGTAAGACGAATACTAAAAATATCAGAGCCGTGCTGAGTCCACTTGGAAAAGTTCCAGTGAAAGTCACGCGTAAGAGGGAAGAGAAAACAATTTGTGCTTTGGCTACTGCTACCACACAAATCACTTTACTTTACGAAAAATATTTACCATTTTATTATATTTTTTGTCACTTCACTTTAAGAAAAATATTTTTGATTTTATAATATTTTTAAATGTTAAATTATTTGAATTTATTAGAAATTAAATTAATTTGATTTAATTTATAGTAAGAAAATATCAAATTAATTCTTTGACTCGATAGTTTTTTTGGAAACAAATATTCTTTTTATTTTATTTTTAGTTGTCATTATAAGATTTAATATAAATTTTTTTTTAAATAATTAAAAGTATTGTTTGACTAGTGATTAAATTTTTATTCATATATGTACCTTTTATTTTTAGAATAAATAATACTACTAAGAGCAAAATTAGAAAAAAAATTATTTCTCTTTTGATTATCTAATTTAATAATTATTTTAGAAAAAGTTTTTTCAGCATACATGACAAATAAAAAAAATTCACTTGCAAATTTCAAATGCATATTTAAATATAATTTTTATTTTTTCAGTGCTACATTTATTTATGTGTAGTTTGTAAATATAATTTATATATTTTAGAGTAAAGTCAATGGAAAAATAGGCTGAATTGAACATATTACTTGTGCAAAAATGGTTGCTTCAATTGAAAAATAAAGTGACGTTTGTTTGCGAAAACAGTTTGGAAAAAATAAATAAAAAAATGGAAATATTTTTTTAAGTTTTCCCATATGCTTAAATTAATGTCTTTGGCCCGTTTGGCTTAGCTAAAAAATATAGTTTTTAAAAAGTACTTTGAAATCACTTTTTAAAGTGTTAAAATTTATTTAAAAATAAGCAATTATATGTTTGGATAAAGTGTTGTAGCTGAAAAAAAAGTTGTTGATGTGTTTGGCACATAAGTGCTATTAAGCATTTTTTTATTAAAAATATCTAAAATACCCTTCAAACTGTTAACATTATAAAAACTGATTACTTTAAGATTTTTCTATCTAAAAAATAAAATAAAGTAAAATAAATT
>JBCEWC010022197.1:0-10127 GCA_038996855.1 Solanum aculeatissimum | reverse complement strand
TGTAATTGGGTTTTTGGCTGACTTGTCTTGGTGGGATAAGACGAGTGCCATCACGCCCATTTTTGGGTCGTGACATAGCCATAATTCAATACTTTTTTCCACTATCACTAACTTTATACACATGTCAATTAACATCTCAAACTCCAATTCCAATCAAACATTGCCATAGAATATGAAATGGAGCGAGTACTAATATTCCTAGTAGTTATAAGACATTCATCTCATATTCCCCTTTCCTTGACTCTAGAATTTTTTTCCCAAATTAGGGTCTAAAAATAAGAATAGAATGAATCCATTATGTTAGCCACCACATCTGCAAGTTATAAAGTAGAAAACACAGACAGACACCATGTACAGATATATGATGACGCACTACATAAAACAGAAGACAGATATTAAGTGTAGAATCAGAGAATTAACAAACAGAAACCGATCCCCAGAAACCTACAGCAAGGACCATATGATTAAAATGATGTGGAAATACCTCTTTTACATCTCTGTAATGCACAAGGAAGATGTGCTCCAACTGTCTGTAAAGAAAATCAAGATCAATAGCTATGTTAAAATCTACAAAGGACTGTATCAAATACTAAGAACATAGAATATTTTTTTCAGATCTCCATTGCCATTCCTTTTTCTAGAGAAACTGTAGGTTTCAACCATAAAGAATGTTCCTTGCATATATCTATAAAGCACTTAAATATGAGCAAGAGAATATACTAAGTCGCGCAAAGGAAGGCGGATGTAATTATCTGAGGAAAACTCAGGCCTACTTCATAAGCCAATATTACCATAAAGCTTGGTGATGGAGCATTTCCCTAGAGGACATTCATTTAATTATTTATTTTTGATTTGATAAGTCCCTCCAGGACATCTCTCTTCGCTATAGCCAAACTGCCAAAGCGTAATCAACCCCAAAGGAGATCTGCAAGAGTGGTGCATAATTACTAATTATGCAGTAGCACCATCAAATGTGCAATGCATATAAGGGACCCTCGGACTTGGAGTTAGTTTTGCAACTTCTTTTAATATATTTACAGCAAGTGGTAAATGTTTAATTATTTTTGGGATAGTACATAAGCAAACACTGGAACAAGCTTCACTTAGACACCTCAACTGAGTCTTGTACTAATAGACACTCCAACTTTAGTCCACGAGTACCTATTAAGTCCCCCATGACTAGCCAGTAATAAAAAATAAATTGAGCCTCACATGTCACAACATGGCAAAAATAAAGAATGAAAAGAAGCCATGTAGCTCTTGAGTCTAGTAGAAGGGGAGCCTTGGAGTAACTAGTAACGTTGCTGCCATGTGACCAGGAGGTCACGAGTTCAAGCCTTGGAACTGCCTTTGGTAAAAATGCAAGATAAGGTTGCGTACAATAGACCCTTGTGGTCGGGCCCTTCCCTGAATCCTGTGTGCATAGCAGGCGCTTTAGTGCACCGGGCTTGCCCTTTAGTTCTTGAGCCAAGCTAACCCTAAAAATAAAAAGTTTGCGAGGGAAAAAGGAAAAAAAAAATTAACAACTCGCCCACCATCTTCTTCCCATGACCCTGACCTCTTTCTTCTTCCATAGGCCTCCCTCCCCTCCCAGCACAGTGTTTTCAATCTCCTTCCCCCCAACAGTCATCTTCTTCCCCATACACTCCCCATTTCTTCTTCCATAGAACTCTGCCAACCCCCAAGCACTGTGTTTTCAGAACCACCTCATACTGGTCAGCTTCTTCGGCCCTTCTCCTTTCTTCTTCTAAAGAACTTTTCCCCACCGTCAAATGGGGAGTTTTTGAAGAAGCACCTTGAAAAATTGTGTTCCCCTATTGGCACAATTGTAGCATGTTAGAAAGCTGGCGCAACTTTAAGGAGTTGCCTCTGTATTTAGCCTTTTTTCTCAATGATCCAAAACCACCATAAATGATTTTGTTTTTGATAAGGTAGATATACACCATAACTAGTTTTATTTTGGAGGTACTTCCATTGCAACAGAAGAAAGCTAGAGGAAAATCACTAGAGACTAAGCAATGCTCTATGACAAAAAGACAGAGTCCCATGTGATTGCATAGAGGTTGAGGCATGGGAATAACAATTTGGAGGTTGCAAGTTCGATTCCCAGCTAAAACTTTGTGAGAGCAGTCTGCTCCAACATTAATGGACAAGGTTATCTTGGCATCCTTTGCTTGTGACTGGGATAAACTTTCAGGTGGATTTGTTGAGGTGGATTAAATTTACAATTAAAATGAAAAGAGAAAGTAACAGCGAGTGATACTTGATCACTGAAGAAAACTGAAACATCACCGTATGTATTGTGGGCTGAATGAAACACCCCTCATGTTTGAAGACTTTGGGAATGTTGACAGCAGAAAAATACTTTGGGATTCAATTCCATGAGACAGTCTACGGCCCGTGAAGTGATCCACGACTTGTGGAAGGTCCCGTGGAAATGGCAGTGAAAAATGGACATTTTAAGGGAACACCAGAAAGATTTACGAGACCTAAAGCACGAGCCGTAGAATGATCTACGACTCGTGAACTCACTTCGTGAAAGGGACCTTCGGGGCCAAAATTTGTCCAAGGAAAGGAGTAGTTTACGAGGAGACTTTACGACTCGTGTACAGTTTCATGGGTCGTGTGGGGAGTTTGTTGAAAGTTACAGTAGCCCATGTTTGGAGGACCCCTAATCCACGAGAGGGTTCCACAACTCGTGGAATGGTCCACGACCCGTAATCGGGGTTTTGTGGACCGGTCCAGCCAGGTTTTAAAAAGGGGCAAAACTGACCTTTTCTACTTTTTTACACTTAAACCATGTCGTATTACCCCTCCTAAGATCCCCTTATCAGCTCCCAAAACCCTAACTCATTCCATTTTCTCTCAAAACCAACTTCTCCACGCTCCCAAGAACTCTCAATATCTTCTCAAGATTTCAAGCAAGAGGCAAGCTAGGGTTTCGGATTCTCACCATTTCCTCCAAGGTTTTCCACCTCCTATCAAGCAAGGTATGTGGGCTTCATTTATGGGAAAATTCTTTCACCCATGAAGCCAATCCTCTCCTCCTTATTGAAGTTCATGATTTTAGGATATGATGGTTATAGGTAAAACCCTATTATGCATTATGTACACAAATTAAGTTTGGGTTCTTCAAGTATTGACTATTTATGCATGAATATTTATTGAGGGCTTGTCCCATGATTTGGATTATGATTCTTGAACCCATGCGTGAAGTGAACTATGAAGATGATGAGTTTTAAGACGAATTTCATGATATTAAATTGGGGTTTCTTTCTACTACATTGGTGGGTTGATTGATTTAATTCTTCAAGTGAAATGGATTTATATTCTCCATGAGTTATACTATTAAATTGCATGATTTTGAGTATATATGCATTCACCCACCATGTTTGACTAAATTTACATGATAAAGATTATTACATGATTTTCAAGGCAAGCATGAGATGATAATTATGTGGACTCCTAAGCATGTATTGAACTCATGAAAAGTTCCTATGATCTATAAGAAAATATTGAGTCCTTATGCTATATTCCACCCTCTTGAGAATGAATATTGCCTACATGAATGGGTCAAGTATGATAAGTGTTATACCCTCATGTACTTATCAATGTTCACAAGAAGGGGTCAAGTTCACGAAATGTTTCGCCCTCTAGTGGAATGCTTATGCACACTTGTAGGGGTCAAGTATATGAATGAGCTACTCTTGCCATGTTATCACGATTCTACAAGTCTTTCAAGTTATAATGATATTTATGATTACGTTAAGTACTCCGTGGGACTAGACTTAGCACCGAATGAGGCTTAAAGTGGGGGCTCAACCTAAGGGGTCCTTATACAAAGCCTTGGTCTCTTAACTATGTGCCACCATAGGTTCATGTTATGCTCCCTAAACAGGACCTTTTACTAGTGGATCCAACTAGGTCAAGTTTACCCATTATATGGGGTCAAGTTTGGTTTACCTTGGCAAGTAGACCACCTCTTTTCTGGTGGGGGGTCAAGCATTGGAATTCCAAGAGGTAGTTCGCTTGGTCTTATATGTCAGTTACGGTCTCCTCCCACATATGTATGTATGCTATGCAAGTTTTGATTATCTCTATGCATGTTTTGACTTAAGCACTATCCATACATGTCATATTGATCTCTTATCTATTGATTATGGTTATGCATCTTATAATGTTATACTACGTTTCCTTGCTTGCATTGCACCCCACATACTTAGTACATTCTAAGTACTAACGCATACTTTTTTGCCTACATGATCTCACCATGTAGGGACCGGAGCTCCTATTCATCATCCTCCACGTGGCTAGCCGAATTACTTGAAGACTTCTTTGGTGAGTCCTCTATTTTGGGGACAACATCCACTTTACTTTCATGCTTAATTAAGTCTTATGTATTTATCGATATTTACTCATTGAGGGTGAGCCCGGAAGCATGTCTTGGCTCCCGTTGCATTCATGATAGAGGTGTTGTTGGATATGACTATTATTTATTGAGCTCGACTCCTATTATGTCTTTACATTCTATGCAAGGCTTCCCTTAGTCCCTTTATCCCCTTCTATGCTTGTTGTATGTTGTTGAAGAGATGAAAGTCCCAAGACCCGGAAATACCCGCATAGCATGAGTCCTACTTACCCGCCCCTTAGACATTATTTGCTATGTGACTCATGCAAAATCCTCTTCCCTACGTATTCCCATAGCTTGAGTCCAAAGTCCCATTTCCCCTAGAATTATTTGCTACTTGTTTATTCCTTGATTTAAGCTTCCGCAACCAAGGATGTGCCAATGATATGTAAGAGGCTGGCTAGTTTGGGTAGCCTTCGGGTTTTCCATTCGCCGTGTCACGTCTAGGCCCTAGGCTTGGGTTGTGACACTGAACTTAAAAGAGTAACACCATTTCTTGAAGGGAACTCTTTTAGAATCAAAAGACAATGCTTGCTTTCCTAAAATCAGAGCTCCTTATTTTTTTGCCAAGGGAAGGAGTAAGAAGCCCACCTGGGAGGGAAACTTCCATTAATTTCAATATGTGAAGTTATCATGTATTCTTGCCTCCAAAGTACTCTAACAAAATCCATTTCCTATTAGTTGTATCACAAAATATTCTGGGTCTCAAGGCAACCACCATGACAATTTCTTGACCAAAGAAATCTTATGGAACACCAGCCTGTCAAAACCACCCGTTGGAAAGCCAAACAAGATTAAATTAGCCGAAGCATCCATATTGTTTCAGTATCCTTTGGGAAAACCTCTACATATCCAATGTTTGAGAAATCCATTGAAGAACAATACTATAATTCTCATTCTTTTAGCTCTAACATACAGCACGAAATATAATTAAAGTTTGGAAGCCTGATAATAAAAGAACAGTAAGGAATATCCAGATAATTGATAAACATCAAATCAGATGCAGGAAAATCAAATTATATGTGAAACTGACTAAAACTGATTAAGTATTTGTCAAACTACATAATCTATTTCTGTAATTTTCCCCAAGCACACGTCTTCACCTCAAAGCAACAGCACCAACAAGCAGACAGGATACCAGAAACAGAGACTCACTCTCCAAGCATCCAATAACATCGCCTCTGAAAGTTCTTGTTGTCCTCCCCATGGGCATAGTAACAGTGAACAACATCAATGCTGCCTGCCTGCAATCAGTAAAAAAGTTGATGACCTAAATAAAGAGAAAGTTTCTAGATGGCCAATCGTCTGTGGTCAAGATCTAGTCAACAACACATACACGATGTAAAGAAGTTATTGCTCTGTGAATTTACATACAATTAGGTTGTCTAGTCTTCATCGAAATCATACAGGTTACTATGTCTGGATTTCTATTGGTCATACAGGTCAAGTAATAACGGTTGTCTTATTGTTTAGCAGAAATTACAGTAACTAGAGGAGCAGCTCGGATAAATATCCATGTTTTTTCTAAGTAGAGTAAGCTCTTGTATTCTTTGTTCAAACTTAATGTTAAGTCTCACATTGATTGAAGAATGAAATTGTGGTCCCATTTTGTGGTCTTGGACAATCCTCCTTTCATGAGCTAGTTTTTGGGATTGAGTTAGGCCCAAGATTCATTTATATACATGGTATAAGAGTTAGACATATCGACCCTGCTTGTTATGCTTCTCAATGTTGAGGGCCGTATTATAGTATCAACACTGGAAAGTCCCACATTGATTGAGGGAATGGGTTATGGCCCTGTTATATTGTCATGAGAAATCCTCTCCTCATGAGCTTGCGGCTCGGTATGTTTCTCAATGTTGAGGCCCGTAATAACAGTATTGTTATCAACACTGAAAAGTCCCACATTGATTGAGTAAATAGGTTATGGTCCTGTATAATCTCATGAGAAATTCTCCCCTCGTGAGCTAGCTTTTGAGGTTCTGTTGGGCCTAACTTTATAGATACATACAATGAACATTCTACAACTTGGAGGGTGCTTTCAGGGAATTCCAGGTCGCATTACTTTATAGAAACTTCATCTGATAGCAAGGATTTTGCATTTTCAATAAAATAATCAACCATGTCTTAATCCCAAACAAGGTGGCTCAAGTCGACTATTACAAATCCTCTATATTTAATCTGTGCCGAAGCGATTTGATTTGCTAAAAGTTGCTTTTAAGCAATATATATATATATATATATATGTATATATATATATATATATATAAAGAAGGTCTGTGATTAACTGAATCACAGGATAAAACCATAAGTTGTATAACTAATTATTGATCTCCAGGTTTTACTACAGATTGAAAAATAGCAATGAGCAAAACATGGGCAAATCCAGTAATTAGGTGCAAATGTAGCCAAGTGACAAACAGGGATACAAATTACCAAGAACAAGATAAAGCCAAGTGAAAATAGAGCATACCTTCAACTTTTCATGCGCTTCTTTGACAGTCTTACCATCTTTCTTCTTTCTCCAGTGGTGACCATCTTTACGGAAATATGGTACTGCTTTCCGATCAAATAGAAACATGGAACTACCTGAAACCCAAAAGAAAATGGTTGTAGTGTCAAAGTATTAATTTGTGGAGATGGGAACAATGGTAATCATGAACCTGGAGGTTTGAGTGGGGGCTCTTGAGTCAAGTAGAACTTTTGATGATTGCGCAAGATTTCACAAACTTCAGGGGGCCGAAGCCAGCGGTGGTGTGATTCCTGCAGTATCTGTTCAAAATCTACCATAATAGTAATACATTTTAAAGACCATATGATCACAAAGAAATATCACTTCAAGATTGATATGCGCATAGAAGACGGAGAAAAAGGCGATATACAAGTACATTGGCATAAGGAAAGTAAAAGAAGAGAAAACTTGGAGAAGAAGCAAACCTAAAGGTTGTGTGGAATGATCCATGAGCATGAGCATGAGCAAAGAAGAAAGCTTCAAAATTCATGAACATTTAAACCCTAAAACTCAAAGCAATGACCGTTTTCAGAATTGTGTTCAATTACTACTCATTTCGACATGTATAGCTTCTTCTTTCCTACTCCTGCAACTTCATTTTATTTTTATAAAAAACTACTGGGAGTAATTAACTTTTACTCCCATTTCCCCTGATTATTAAATCAAAACATAAATTAACCATATCAGCATTTTGTAAATTTAGCGATGGTTTGGTACAAAAATGACTAGATGAGTATTAGTAATGCATAATCATGTGTTTTGTTCATTTTTTCTCGGTTTGGTTTAAAATTCTACAATTTTTTTTTAATTATATCCTTGAATTATTATGAAATTTTATATTTCATGTAATTAGATCAAAGTAGATTATTTTTTTATGATTTCTAACTAGTTAGGAGAATAATAATTTTATCGTCATATTTGTTATTTTCTCACTTGAATTATTTGTGGATAAATAATTGTGATCTTAATAAATTTATCACGCATAAAACGCCAAATTTTAATTTAATAAAGATAGATCATCTATTATTAAAGTCAAAAAGATGGTAAACAATTGTAAAAATGAATAAACAATATATATTACACATAAAAAAATTATAAGTTATAGTTTTAATATAAAGTTTATATTTTAAAAAGGTCACTCAACTTTGAGAATATATCAACATTATTGGATTTTGTTTTGTATCAATAAAATCACTCAATTAGGTTTTGTATCAACAAAATCACTCAACTAAATTAATTATTAAAAAAAATTGATATGGCAAAATATTTTTTTATCTATTATGTGAATATGAACCCACAAATAAATAAAATTTAAAAATTTGACATAGTAAATTTATTTTTTTATATATTTATGCAATGAACCCGCAAATAAATAAAATTTGTAAGCTAATTTATTTAAATAAATTTACTAGCACAAAACTACAAATATAAAACATAAAATCAAGAAAATTAAAAAAAAGTGTAAAAGAATTTGAAGGATATTTTTGTTTTTATATATCTAATCTCATGGTATGATGATATTAAATCCTATATTACTAACACAACCAAATGGAATGTAATAGTTAATACCATGTATGGTGTATTAACTAATGAGTAAAGGACTAAAATAGTTCATTATCTTTGAGCTTGGACTCAAAGTCATTCATATTCTTTTGCTTGGAGCATTAATAGTACACAATATTTACTATAGTTATGTACTTTTGGTCATCCTCCAAATTTTTTGTTAAATTTTAACAAAATATTTTCGACTTTGAATGCAAAAATATCATTTTTCAGTAACCTAGAAAATATGATAAAAATTATTAATAACAAATAAATTTTACAATTTTTTTCACACCAATATATTCATATTTTACCATTTATTAAATTTGATCTTATATTTGATTTGAAGATATAAAAATTAAAAACTTCATCATTTATTAAATTTGATTTTGTATTTGGTTTACTATGTCGCTTTACTAAATCCGTTTATTAGGAATATTCGATTTGAAGAGATAAAAACTACACCATTTTAGTAAGACTGATTTATTAAACAGTAAGAATTGATTATGAAGCAGTATAATAATGATTCGCGAAACTTTAATGAGGAGAGAAACGAAGGAGTGACATGCATGTTCAAGAGAATATGTCAAACTTTTTATGAGATCAATCTAATGTGGTACTTGCATCCTCATTGTTGATTTTAGGCAGTACTATGGTATTGAATTAATTTGATCACACTGAAGAGTTTGATGAAAATAAATAATAATCATGAATGCGGAGATTTTGTTTGAGGCTGCGAGTCAAGCGTTTCTTTGAGCATATGGATATATTGGTGTGAAAAAATTTACAAAATTTATTGGTTATTAATAATTTTTATCATGTTTTAGATTACTAAAAAATGGTATTTTGCATTCAAAGTCGAAAACATTCTATTAAAATTTAACAAAAAAATTGAAAGATGACTGAGAGTGCACCACTGTAGTAAACATTGTGTACTATTAGTGCTCCAAGCAAAAGAACATGGATGACTTTGAGTCCAAACCCAAAGATAATGAACTATTTTAGTCCTTTTCTCTATTAACTAATACGTGAATTAGTTATAAATGGATCCAAATTTCTATCAAACATAGTATTAATTAATATCATAGATAATTCATAGATTATTTCCCCTAATACCTCCTACCAAACGGCTCCTTGCTTCGGGTATAATTGAATAAATTTTTATGTATTTACAAACACTTTTAAATATCATTTTTTTAGATCATTAAGAAAAAAGAAATGAATTTAAATTTAAATTCACAAAATAGAGATGAGTATCATCATATCAGGAGGACTGGAATCACATTTTTTTTTACATTAATTTCCATAGCATGAAAAATCTTATATTCATATTGATGTTGGTAAGTAGTAATATATCCCTTTAAACTCAATTAGTATACGTTTCCGCGCGATGCATGAAAAGTGTAAAAGGAAACAAATTATAAAAAGAATATCACTTATTTACTTGATCATATTACCTTTTCATTATTTTGTCAATTATAAAATTTGAATTATTTTATACATAATAATATCAAATTGTCACGACCCGGATAGGGGGCCTAGATGTGACATGGCGATAGAGGACCCGAAGACCCTCGATCAAGCCATTATAGCATCATTACACTCATCATCGGTTCGGAAACGCGGAAGCTAAAGCATATAGCACATAAGCTCTAAGGGTTTAGG
>JBCEWC010022196.1:0-10128 GCA_038996855.1 Solanum aculeatissimum | reverse complement strand
TCAATAGATAATTCAACATAATTCATGATAAAATCCCAATTCAAATCATAATGCAATTTACCCATGCATATTAAACCTTCAAAGGGACATGCACATTAGACCTTCAAGAGTTTCAATGCACTTCATGAAATTTCAAACTTAAATAAACTTTAAATCACCAAATTTCTACAGCCTACAACTCAATTCAATTGAATATATCAAAATTATAGAACCCATAATTAAAGAAAACTTAAATTCATAATTTAAAGAAAAGGGTTTTTGGATCTTCATGGATGAAAGAAAATCCATGAATCAATCCCACATACCTTGAGATTAGTCAAGAGAATTGGATAATTTTGCAAGAAAGATTATTTTCCCCAAAGTCCTTCAAGCTTTCATCAATGGAGGTCAAGTGGATTGAGAGAATTTTGGTGAGGATTGAAGAGTGTTACAATAAATAAAAGGGGATTAGGGTTTGATTTGGGGCTTTAGGAGACTTTAGAAAGGCTAAAAGAGGCATAGGATTAAACCAAATTATGAATTAACCATTAATGAAACGGACAAGATCACAAAACAGGGCCTCACAAAAGGCTGCACAGGGATCGTCTGCAGGTTCACGAACTGTGAACCTGTCCGTGAGACCACACTTGGTCTCGGATTCGGCTTGAAAACTCAGAAAACTTTCTGGATCAACTCACGAGGGGTCTCACATACCGTGTAGCTGCACACGAACCATGTACTGGTCCATGGAGCATCACTTGGTCTGGAGTCCAGCCCCGGGCCTTGACCAACTCTCTAGATCACTTCACGAGGCCCTTCACAGACCGTGAAGGCTAACACGAACCGTGAAGTGGTCCGTGGAGTTCCACTTGGTCCGGGGCTTGGTCTAAGATCCAAGGGAGCCCACTTAAACAACCCACGGGACATACCATGGACCGTGAACCACCAAACGGTTCATGGTCCCTCACTTTGACTCCATTCCGAATCCTTTTTCTAGCATACTTCTGAATACGAGCAGTATTACTGCAAGGGCCATAACTTCCACACCCAAACTCCAAATCGAGTGAAACTAGTTGCATTGCCAAGATAACTCAAAGAGCTTCGATTTGATATATAATAGACCACATTGTTCGTCTCTTACCAAGAGATATGGCTTTTCAAAGTCTATACTGCCTAACTGGTCTTACAACCTTCCACCAACACAATTCCTTTGAATCCGGCCACTTAAATACAACCCTTGACTATTAAGATTCAACCATGACGAGTTCAACACTAACCCTGATCAACCATTATGAAGCTCAAAATTTTTCGGATTGTTACAATTAACATCAACTCAGATACTCAAGTCAAGAAGTAAGAAACTTAATCATGATGTCAAAAGTCTAAAGTAAGAATCTGTTTAGACCTAGACCAATCATATATAATCCAATCCAATCCACTTAGAGCACTATCAAGACTTATATGGGAGTTTTTCTAATCAAAAACCATTATCTATGAGTTTGTGATGATACAACGAAGTGACATCATTTCCCACTCATCCAATACATTGTCAGGGTAAGGGACGATCACCATCATTGGATCCACAATCAATCAAATCAAATCCTCTTTAAGGACTTCAGAGGTATGGCCCCTTTCTCATCCTATGCTAAAGGCATAGTTATTGAGCTCGAGTATTACTTATTTTTACTCAATTTGATGCTCAATACTCCTCCCAAGACTAAATGCTCATAAATAATCAACTCCAATGAATAAGTCTCTTATAGACTCTTTAAGTTTATCAATTCTATCACAATCAAGTCTTTCGACCTATCAACCATCCAATCAATTTTCAATCACATCTTTGAAAGTGGTTTAAATAGTATTTTAAGAGGACTATCAATTTAGACCAATCATTTGAGTTCCATTTATGAGGACTCATAGGACCATCAAATTCTTTCAATACTATTATCATGCTCACATCACATTCATGATTAACATTCATCATGTCAAGACTCTAGACCCATCCCCTAGGTTCATTCATGCAAATTTTAATCAAATGATATCTAGGATTTATACTTAAAAATAGGATTTCAAATCATTTATGCAAGAAACAAGTTCATAACAACATTTATTATGAAATATTAAGTAAAATATATATTATTCAAGAAAACTTCCATAGAGATTCAATTCCTTCACAATTAACCTATAATAAATCTTAGGAGCACGTGGAAGAACAATTTCATGCTTTAGGTTAACCTTACATAATTGGGATGAAGACAGACAATCAATCTTGCAACAATCTAACTTCAATAGTTTTGAGTTGATGTGATTTATTATGTCGCCCGATTCTTTCTTGTTTGAGTTGGTACCAATCCCCTTAGTAGCTTGTTGTCTCTAATGGTGATAGTATTTAGCAAAGACTCTTTGTCTTTTATTTGCATTCCATTCATCTAGGTTTCTATAATCTTTTCGCTGGTTAGCTTTTTAGAAAAAGAACTTGTCAGATGCGCCCCTTACAGTTTGCACTCTCCACAATACTTTGAAAAGTATAGTCGTGTTATATGTTCAACCTCACAGTTTATTATTGCTCATGTTTGTTCATGTTAAATGTCCATTCAACATGATTTGGTTGATATTTCAGTAGATCAGGTAAAATTTTAACTTTGTCATAACTAGATCTAGTTTTATTTATAATGATCCTGTCCAAATGAAAAAAGGGTGCCAAAAACAGTTGCCAGAGAAAATAAAAATTCCTTCATAAAGTATGTAGGCAATAGATTTCGGAATGATATCCCTTGAAGTCTCCTCTTCAATCTTAAACCTAAAATCATATCCATCTTCTTGAACTCAGCTTCAGTCCATTTGATATATAGTTCACCATGTAGCATCGTCATTGACTTGTAGCACTCGAACAGGTGGATTTTGTATGGCATTTGGCCGAGTTCATGATTAATGTAGGATTGGAGTTTGTTGATTTTGGTATAAAATTAGGAATAGAAATATAAAATCAGTCATTTTGTTATAATTATTCAGCCCATAATGTTTTATTTTTGTTGTTTGATTTGCGCCAACTTCATCGTAATTTTTGGAATTGATCTAATTGGTGTTTGAACATGTCAACCATCCGCTTAGCAACTGCATGTGCTAATTTATGCTAGTAACAACTTTTGAACTAATAATTAAGCTTGAATATATTTTGTCAATTAAAATTGTAAATTTCAAAATTCAAAATTTTAAAAATGAACTTTTATTCAATTGTATAGTCTGAAACAAATTATAAATTTGGATTCAAATAAATGAAAACTGTGCAATAAATAAATAGACATCATTCAAATCTCATATCGTACAATAATGCTAATATCTTTTTCAATTTAATACCCACTATTTGATATCTACACTGATCCAATTCGGCTAAATATAATTCGTGTTGGATTAATCTACTAAAAAGTAAAACGTGTTGAATGAGTCTAAAAATAAAAAAAAAGGTTTAACCGCCTTTAAACTTTTCTTAAACTGTTATATTATTTTTGGCTTTACCTAAAATGTTTATCTTGATTATTACTTAAATTTTGTTATGTCGTATCATTTTAAGTTAATTGTTAGGTAACAATAAAAAGATTCATTTTACGTAACGATCGATTTGGTGTATCACGCACTTCCTTTAATATTTTCGGTTCATTTGTCTTTACTTATCATTTGCTAATCTTATTTTATCATTTACCCTTTTTTCTCATAGTACCCTATGCCCTACTTTTCTCGGAAGTTTATAACCATGACAAAGTTTAATAATAGTATCATTTATTCTACATTATATAAACACAAAAAATAATATAATCTATTCAAATATTATATTTATTAAAAATAATATAATATATTATCCAACACATCACAATACAATACAAAATATTATGGTACAAAACATAATAATTGTAGACATCGAAATTTAGTAGGACTCTATAAGGTGAGTTCTATTTTAGTTAGAGTTTTTTGGAGGCTATTCTATCCTAAACTTAATTCATGCCTAGATAAAGAGTATTATATTCCCTTGAAAAGGCATATCAAATATCCCATAAATCTTGGGGATATTTATCAAGAGATCAAAATCTCAAATATCTCACAAATTCATGATATATTTCTAAATAGATCAAAATCTGAAATATCCCATAAATTCGGGATATTCATAAAGAGATCAAAATCTCAAATATCTCATAAATTTTGGGAATATTCATAAAGAGATAAAAATATGTTCAAGGAGATCAAGATCTTTAATATCCCATTGAGAGATCAAAATATGGCTTAAGGAGATCAAAATCATCCTGCGTTCGAGAAATACGACACTAACGGCCCTCGAATCATGGAGAAATCTAAGAAGAGAAGAATCAAATCGTGGAGAAATCTCAGGAGAAAAGAAAGGGATTAACAGATTTGTACCCATATTATTCATGAATAAAATTATATTTTTTCATATTTTATTTGTGATTACAATTTAATTTTCATCACATATTGCAAACAAACTGACACGCCTAGTGGGACCAATATTTGTCCTTCTTCTCTTCTCTCACAAATCAGATCTGCAAATCTGAAACTGTAAAGGTGAAAAAGAAGTACTTCAAGCCTCGTCTTTGAATTTCATCAAGTCTACACTCCGACAAACCTTGAAGCAGGGGACATTTGTAGACATCAAAATTTAGTAGGACTCTATAAGGTGAGTTCTATTTTAGTTGGGGTCCCTTGGAGGCTACTTTATCCTAAACTTAATTCATGCCTATATAAAGGTACTATATTTCCTTGAAAAGACATATCAAATATCTCATAAATCCTGGGGATATTTATCAAGAGATTAAAATCTCAAATATCTCACAAATTCATGAGATATTCCTAAAGAGATCAAAATCTCAAATATTTCATAAATTCAGGGATATTTATAAAAAGATCAAAATCTCAAATATCCCATAAAATTTGCGGATATTCATGAAAAGATCAAAATATGCTCAAGGAGATCAAGATCTCAAATATCTGATAGAGAGATCAGACTATGGCTTAAGGAAGTCAAAATATTTTTGCGTTCGAGAAATACATCAAAATACGTCACTAACGGCCCTCGAATCATGAAGAAATCTAAGGAGAGAAGAATCAAGAGATCAACAGATTTGTACCCACATTATTTATGAATAAAATTATATTTTTTCATATTTTATTTGTGATTATAATTTAATTTTATCGCATTAAAATTTATTACAAACAATAATCCTTCAAACAAAGTGTAATGTAGAAATAATGAAAGAATTTCCATCGATTGAGCACTGGATGATTTACTGTTCCATATACTCATATTTACTTGACATATTTCTTCAAAAATATTAAATAAACTAATAATTTTACCACATCAATTAACAGTGATAAGGCAATTAATTCATTGGAAAATGAATTTGAGACAATTAGTATTCCCTTTTTTTTTTTAGTTCTCTCTTAATTTTAAGTAAAAGTTACTCTCTCCGTCAAACTTTACTTGGCTCCTATTGACTTGACACAGAGATTAAGAAGTAGTAAATGATAAGGGTAATTTTATCAAATAACCCTTTGAATATAATTAATTCAATGTATTAAAAAATGTAATAGAAAAATAATTATAATTAATGACAAGGATAAATTAGGAACTAAGTATAAAATTATCTCTTGATTTTATAAATTGGACATGTATTATTGGATATCTTAAAATAGTATAGAGACCAAATAAAAATAAATAAGAAGTACTTAATATCTATTTTTAGTAAAGAGAAACTATTATTTCTACTATAATTATTATACGTGTGCAGCGTAACAGTAGCACACTTTATTTTAAGAAATGACATTGAATTTAGCACCTCTACTGTAGCCCTCCCCACATCCCATGTTCATTTATAAAATAATGTTACGAGTAATAATTATATTCATTAATCTTTTGTTAATGACTTAATATCCTTTTATATTACTATATTCATTTAAATTCGCATTTTTCACACAGTCAGAAACCTTATCGTGAACTTTTCTTTTTCATGACCGCCGATGTATCATTAATTTCTTGCTTAATTTCAATTTTGTTAACATCTTATGTAAAACAAAAAATAGAGAAATTATAAAAGAAAGTTTTGAGAATGAACAGACCATCAATATGCTCAAGTGAAAGAATCTAGCACCAACAAAATGCTAATTAGTGATTGAGATCTAAGTCTGCCTACAATTAACTTAAACATTTAATTATGAGGAGAGAAAAGAAAACGAAGAAAACTTATAATTCCAACACCACTTCCTTCACAAATCTAGGGAAAAAATCCTCAACTTTCTCAATTAACTTTGGCATTCTTCCTAGTCTCTTCTTCAGTTTACAAACAAATCCCAAAAGAAAAAAAACAGGGGAGCCAATTTGAACCCCCCCAGAAGAAATTACTATAATTATACTTAAACCCAAAAAAGTCAAACCAAATTGAGGTGAAATTAGAAGGTCCATTTCAAGATCTTGATTCTCAGATCAACCTTACACTTGGCATTATTCGTTGATGCCACAACTGGAGCTTTACCTTTTGGAGTCGATCCATGAATTCCTTCACACGTTACTCGAATCCCTACTCTTTTGCTTTTCAATTTGTCCATTTTCACCACAACCATAGTATCCATCAAGATCGTCAAAGGCATCCCGGCTTTTCTCTTCAGATCTGATTTCAAAGACGAAACTGAATCCACATCAAGCACTTGCAACGCCATTGACAGAGTCGAGTGTATAATAGTAATGTTATTCGGACTGCTGGTGAATCCCGGAAATGACCCTTTTGCTAAAACGACTTGATTCGAAAGTGCAGTTATCGAGATAGTGTTATAATTGTATATCAATTTCTTGTTTGGGTTTTTGGTTGAAAGTGTGAGGTTCAATTTTGTAGTGAGGTGGGTTGTGTCGTCGGCAGAGGTAGTGAGGTTGAAATTCGAGATCTTGAGTGAGGAAATCGAGAATGCGGGACGCTGAGGATGGTAAAGGACGTAGAAAATAGCACCAGCAATAGCTGCAAGGAGGAGAATGATGCAGATGATGAGGATGGACCAAAAACAGCACATACAGAAACAACGCCGACAACTGCAACGACGACGATTGTGTCGGTGGTAGGCGGTTGGTGTCGGTCGATAAGGGACACGATTTGGGTTGTACAACTGGTTCTTGACGGGGGCAGCGTTTGGATTTACGGCAGTGGCTGTGGCTGTGGCTGTGGCAGCTGGTGCGGTGCCATTAGGCTTGGCTGAAGGGTAAACTCTGTCGGTCATTATTTCTTTTAAGGTTTGATTTTTAGTAAAACTTGAGACGAAGATGTAAGGATCAAACAACTACTCCAATATACAATATAATGGATATGGAAGAATTTGGAAAATTAGTTGATTAGGGAAGAAAATGAAAAAATGTGAAGTAAAGGCAAAGCAAAGTGTCAGAGTTTCTTTTTGTGTTCAAAATGAATTCTTTCTTTCTTGATTTGGTTCAAAGTCTTTTAAGGGGTACACTATGAACCACTAAAATGGGGGCAAATGGGGATACTTACACCTCACCAACGAATTGGAATCTCTTGGCTGGCTTGGGGCTTGCATTGCTTGTTTTGCTTTCTTTTTTGTTTTTTGTTTTTTAGATTTATCTCTCTGCAATGCCCACTTGGTTTTGTCTAGGTCTGTCTTTTTTTTTTGTTTCTCTTTTCTTTATTATTAATATATATCAAGTTGAATTTACATTCTATGAAAATACTTAAATGCAATTAAATTGACTTGTATGTTTCCAACCATGTGTATACATTTTACAGTTTTGTCTAATCTCTAATGGTGGGGGATGCGGGAATATGGAGTGTAATATTATACTTATCTTGTTTGGTCAAATTTTTATAAGTAGTTTATTTTGAAAGTGTTCTTTTTTAAAAGTACTTGTTAAAAATAATTTTGGTAAAAAGTAAATTACATTTGATTTATAAATTTCAAAATAATACTTTTAAGAAATAATTAATATTTAATCACAATTTTTTTGGCAAAACAACTAATTTTAAGAATATAATAATATATTTTTGACCTTTCAAAAATAATATTTCTTTTTAAAAAATATAATAACATATTTTTGACCTTTAAAATTTTTGACCAAACAGACTGTAATGACTCACGCTAGACTCTAGGTGTGACATGGTGAATGAGATTCTTGAGTAGAGTTCAAACAAGTCTCTTAGCATACTTATAAGCAAACATAGGTGATGAACGACAATCATAGAGCGAAAACCACAATAAGGGACTAAAGGACTATAACATGAAATAGAAAAAGGGTACTAGACAACATAACTTCCGTACATCTCTCACGACCCGAGTTCTCAGGTCATGATAATACCTATTATCAATCCACCAGTAGGTAAGCCTAACCTCACAATCCGGAATCATAGGCAATTGACTATCACAAGGGGAAGAAAAGAAGGCAAATATTAGCAATAGTAATAAGATAGAAGGATGATATAAGCCATACAACAAAATAATCCCAAGCCCCGATATCAATCGGTAGTCGAGCTACTAAACCCAACTAACGGAATACAAGGATTTTATATATGCAATAATAGCATAAATATCTTTTAGTGCAAAATAAAGACTAGTCTGAGCTGAAATAGAGGTAGATATGCAAGTTTGAGCGCCAAGAGCTCACCCAAGTCTCCAAAACTCGAGAGCTACTTCGCACGATATTCAAATTAGCAATGAAAACATGTACTATGATCTGCAGGGTGCAGAAGTGTAGTATGAGTACCAACAAGTGACACTCAATAGGCATAGGCTAACTGAGCTCCAAAGATAAAGCAAGTATAAAGAGCATATAAGCAAGGAGTATAAATCACAAGTAACTAACAAAGATAATAGAGGAAATCTGCAGTAAGAGACATGATATAAAAAAAGGGAGAATAGAGGGGGAAACACAAGCAAAAAGGCAAGGAACATACCTTGTGGCCAACCAAAAACCTAGACACAATGACACACTATGAAGGAGGTCAACTAGAATATAACCTAATAATATAAAAAACACAAATAGCAGATAAAGGCGCATAGGGGCTATGGCAACACAAACCCTACATAAGAAGGTTAAATAAACAAGAAATGAGGATAGTAACTACATTCAAACAAAAGACCATCCTTTATACTGCCATAGGTTCGCATAAACAAAGAAAATACCCTCTGAGCCTCTGGGCTCAGAAGGTTAACTCACAAACATGTAAAATATTACTGCATCTCATACTACCAACAAATACAAACAATATGTTGGTAATAGGCAATGCATATATGAATGACAATTATGCAAGAAAATTCAGTACTACCCTCTATCTCATACCAAGGTATATACACCCATTTCAAGTCCCGACTAGAAAGTAGGAGTCATGCACCTCTCTCGAAACGCCATGGGAAGCACGAGAACACTTCTATATACCTATCTGGTCCTAATCCAAGTCTTATGATCAATATACGTATATCAATATGTATCCCAATCTCTATAGGATCCTTTCTACCATGTGGTTGAAGATAGTAAATCAAATCAATATGTAAAAAGGGTATCGATCGAGTAAAAAACATAATGAGCGTATCTCATATGCCTCAACCCAAAAAATATATATAATGAGCACATCCCATATGTCTTTAGTCTAAGTCTCAAATAGTAAAGGTAGTATGACCCCCATTAAGAAAATCAGTATAATAATTTGGGTAAGATTTCAACTTTCTTAAAATATTACCGATTACCAATACATGCACCGGGGTCGACTACAGTCATGAGAAAACTAAGATCCAATACAATGCATACCATCACCAATATCCAAACACCACACACAATTACCTACAAAATATTACTATAAATACCTAAGTCCTAGAGCACAAAAATGATCCAATAACACTACAAGTCTCTGATCAAGGCGAAGGGATCAAATATAACCCATAAGTCAACAAAAATGCCTAAAAGAATCTCAAAGGAAATCTCTATCCTCTAAACCCTACTAGAAGTATATTTCTATAACAACCTGAAATTTTTTGTCCAAAGGTTTAACCTACAAGTCAAATGTACAAGAGTATAGACTTGTCCAACAATGCCTCTACATAGATGAGCGGGGCCTCGACAAGTTTGAGGCTCACCCTCAAGACATAATAGAATAG
>JBCEWC010022195.1:0-10128 GCA_038996855.1 Solanum aculeatissimum | reverse complement strand
AAGAAAGAAAATAAAAAAGCTAAAAGGTCGAATGACCACTGGACACAAAATAAATAAATAATAATAAATTAAAAAAAATTCAATTAGCCCTTTTGGCTATTTTAAGTAATTAAATAAATTTGGACTAAAAAAAATGTAAACAAAAGTTATGACTTGTTAGCCCATGTAATTTTTCCAATAAGAAAACTTGAAAGTTATTATTTCCAATATCATATATTTAAATTTTTAAAATTTGGTTTAACACTTCGTGTTAATAGGAATTTATTGACTTAGATTAATCAAAATTCATCCATTTCAAGGGAAAACTAGTTCTCCATGAGAGATTACTTCATTTCCTTGAATCGAGTCTTACGTATCATTAAAGAGCGAGTCAATCAAATCTTTTAAAATTATTTTTGAATATTTTTCATAATATTTCTTTAAAACAATAATTCTGTCTTTAAAGAAATATTTCATATAATTTTAAAAAAAAAGGTAACTTTAAGTAGATTTTAGAGTGTTAAGAGCAAATTACTTAATATCCTAGTATTCTACTATTTTCTAACTTACAAAGTTCCTTAAAATTTAAGGATTTCGAACATCATTTAATGTCCTGATACATCATGTCCCGATATTGAATACATCGATCACTCAACGCTCGGTACATTGCTTTTGTTGATATAAATCACATCTGTTTAGATACATCATTCAGTGTCCCGATACATTACATCTCGATACATATCTTTGTTGATACATGACACATATGTTCCGATACATTGTATCTCGATAAATTGCGTAAGAGTGATGTACCGAAAATAGGAATATTTGTAATTTTTAAAATAATAATATTTTAAAGAAAATATGATAATATAAATTATGTATTTAGGTAATTTTTCTTATAAACTGCGCTAAAATTTTAATTTTCAAAAATGGTGATTGCCTCTAAATGCTTTAATATATGAAGGGGTTACGAAAAATCTGCAACATTTTATCTATCTAGCTAGTGAAACATTTTAAGTAACATTTATTTCCTGGCTTGTCTGTATCTTATTAAAATGATTCACTTTATTTCTTTTTATCTCACAAGATTTTAATGTTTGCAACAATAGAAATTTTTTCTTTTTTCAATTCTAATAATTCAAACATATCGCATCGTTTCGATTGAATAATATATGAGCATCCTTTTGTGGGAAAAGATGCTTGAATTAGTGTTGGGTCCAAAACTGGTTCACCTTTTGTTGTGCTGATAAGATGCTTGAATTGAAGATCAAAAAGCTAAAAGACTGGAGGAAATGATTCAACATAATCCTTTGTAATTTGTGTTGGAAAAAAACATCCTGTAAAATCTTCGTATTTATATTTAAAAATTTCATGTGTAAAAAAAAAAAAGAAACCTCTTAATAGGTTTTGAATAAAACTAAAGTAAAAAATTTTGTAATGGGACATGAAATCAATCGACCCTTTTTTTTTTTTAATAATTACAGTAGATGATCATTCGGCCAAAATAATTATTTAAAGAATGGTCATTCGTTGTATAAGTATGTATAATCAGAATATATTTCATATATAGACAAGCTATATCCAGTTTTTGAGTATATCATAATGTATATTCAATGTATATATAGTTCAAACTGTATCTGGTAGTCTAGCTTGCCTCTCTCCTTATGTATTTGTATTTCAAACTGTATCAGGTAAATTAAATTTGTATATCTCGCGTGATTCGCATGTATCTAAGATGCACTGACTTTTTCACTCACTCTCTCCTCTCTCGCTTGCCTCTCTCTTTATGTATCTGTATCTCAAAATGTATCTTGTATACCATATACATGTATCTCGTGTAATTCACATGTATTTGGGATACACTGGCTCTTTTGCTCACCTCTCTTCTTATATATTTGCATTTTAGAGTGTGTTTTAATAGTAACCGAATATGTATCTCACCTCTCTCCCTATATATATATGTATTTTAGAGTATTTTTTTTAGTAACAAAACATGTATCTAGGTGTCTAGTAAAAAATGTATCAAGGTGTATCTTACCTGAAATCTGATATCAAATTATTAATTATTGAGATAATATGTACGTAACTATTTTAAATTATAAAGAAAATTAATAAATATGATAAAAATATTTGTATAATTAGATAGTTTTTCAATGGAGACTCCATTCTTAAACAATTCAATAGCAAAATCAATTAAAGAAGTATAGGTGTTAAAAAAAAATGAAGAAAAACAAGTTGAATCAGTCACATTTTTTAACAACCTTAATATGTTGGTCGGAATCACATTTTTCCCCCTCATAGGGTTTATCTGGATTGAAGCGCAATTAATTCAGAATCACATTAATCATGTCCAGTATAATTATTAGACACACAATGAATATATATAAGAGGAATTAGGAAATGTGAAATTTAATAAAAAAAAGTCATGTCTTTTAGGTTATTCAATACAATTATAACGAATCTTAATTATTTGATAATATTGCAATGGCTTTGATGATAACGCGGTGCTTGGTATTTCCATAGGAATTGTGATGAAAACATACGTATACAAACATGAGCCGAATAAATAAATAGGATATTTTGTCTTACCATTCCAATCAATCGTCTGAATACTCCAAAATGATGGATAGTAAGCAGGACTGCTTTAACATTTCTTAAATAGAATATTGGAATTAGATATGAAAAATAAAAAGAGGTAATGTTAGAAAAACAAAATAGGTATTATTTAATATTTAATTGATCAAATTTATTATATTTATTAAATATAATAAATAAAATGATACACTTTTAATAATATATAATATAATTATAAATTCTTTATTTAATTACTACTAATGTAATGATAGAAAATGACATAATCTATCTAAAATTATACTTCCTCTACCTCAATTTATTTGTCATATATATTTAAAATAATTGTCAATTTGGATAATCAAAAGAAAATTAATTATTTTTTTTTCAACTTTATTCTTAGCATTAATTACTCTAGAATTAAGAGATATATATATAGATAAAAAATTAATTATTTATAAGATATATTAATCAGACAACACTCCTAATTAATTTTTTCTTAAAAATTATGATAAATTTTAACATAATAAATAAATTGAGATAGAGGGATTATTCATCAATATTACTATATGTAACAAACATCCAAAGATACTGTTAATGTGCGAGCCGACATACACTTATCTAACAACATACGTATACAAACTTGTGACTTGTCCTCTGACAGTCCGACGTCTATTTATTACTTCTATTCTGAAAAATATATATAATTTATTACAATAACAGTAGTAACATACTCAATGAAATCCCACAAGTGAAATTTGAGGAGAGTAAAATGTACGCAGATTTTATCACTAATTTAGAAGTAAAAAGGTTGTTTCCTAATATATATAATTAAAAAATAATTTAAATTTCAAATTCTTTTTTTTTAATCCTGAACATTGTTTTAGATCATAAGCAGCTTTAAAAAATTCTTCTTCTTTTTAGAATATGCATCAAGTCAAATAATGTCACTAGACTGGGACGAATATAATATCCCATCATAGATTTCCTTGATGGGTTATTTACCTTGAGACAGATCACCAACTATATTATGGACAAAAGTTGATAGGCGGCAAGTTTGGCAAAAGTTGACTGGGGTGTAAGGGCAAGTAATCCCAAGTTCCGAAGTGCGCCGATATCTTTTTGATAGGTACAGCCGCTAATCTAGGCATCGTGTTGAGTAATTAAGATACAAATTGGAAGGGACTCGAGTCTATAAATGGAAAGACATTTTTCATGCAATGTCATAACTCTTTGTTTCTGGTCAGCAAGTAAGAAATCTTGATGTTGTTGTAATTAATTTGGTTACGAATGCTGTGTTTTTAGGATGGGAAGGGTAAGGCTGAGCATGAAGCGAGTAGAGAGCAGTAGTAATCGCCAAGTGACTTATTGCAAACGAAGGTCTGGAATCCTGAAGAAAGCTCACGAGATTTCTGTGTTATGTGATGTAGACATTATCCTTCTTATGTTTTCCCCAACTGGAAAACCAACGCTGTTTCAAGGCGGACCAAGGTACTAACCACACCAACGTAGATTTAGTAATTTAAACACAACACTCTGTTGAGTCTATTCGGAAGCTTTGCTCTGCTATTTTGCGTTAAGACTCAAGGTCTACTTCATCATGAGAGTTAGGCAGGGTGAGGAAATTGGACTTCTTATATGGTCTTGTGCCAAACTTCATTACTGCACAGATTTAGTTTGCGCGCTGATTTAACTTACTACTTTAGATCTACTTTGTGATTGAATAGTCTGCTGTTGAGGTTAGGGTTGTTTTTGTTGGGTTTTTAAAGGTGCGAATGGAAATGAAAAAGTCGCAACATAACCCTTCATTTCATTTCCATTCACACAACAATTTCATAGTATCATTGATCAGTTCACAGGAGATATGTGAAATAACATGTTACTTTATTGGAAACTTACTCTTTGGCAAGTTCTCGAAACTTCTAGCATCGCGCATTGGGCAGGTAAAGGTCAACGTGAGTGGTGATCTGATTTTAAAGTACCTGGTATGAAGAGCCTTTACTCCTATAGAAGATGCTCTTCTAAATACAGATAACAGAGTCACATCTATTTTCAAAACTTTACATGCTATTTTCTACTGCAAGTTTTTTATCACAGCTAGTCTTGTCTTTGTCTTTTTATTCGTTTGACAGTAACTATACAGGTTCTTCATCATATATGGTGAACTATAGAATTATTCGATACCTAATATCTATTGAATGTCTTCAGCAATTTCGATGAAATAATTGCAAAATTTGCTCAATTGACTCCTCAAGAAAGGGCAAAAAGGTACTAAAACAACCTAGCTAATTATTTGGATTAGTCTTAGTCTTATCTAGGAGTAAGATATAGAGGCCAAATGACCAGTTTTTGTTAATCTTGAACTTAAAACAGGAAGATGGAGAGCCTTGAAGTAAGTTTGATATTCATCACCAATCTGATTTTTCCTCTTTTTATGGTTTGTTGTTATTTCTTAATCCAGTGTAAAGTAATAACGATGCTAATGGTTACACTCCAGACACTGAGGAAGATTTTTAAGAAGCATGACAACGATATAGGCGTGCAAGAGTTTCTAGATGCTAGGTATATCTTTTTGTTAATCAATTTGATATCTTTGCTTTCAAATTTGTTAAGCATTATGCTAACCATTAACCTCGTCTTTTCTCCTTTTTTTTCCTTCTGTTGCAGTGATCCATCAGTTGAAGTATGCACTTTCTTACTCTCTCAACACCATTTTGGCTATGATTGTATTATTTTAACTCAAGTCGCGCGTATAATTTTCTTTTTCATAATTGGTGCTGACAGGAATTACACAACCAAGTGAAAATCTTGCAATCTCAGCTTACTGATGTAGAAATGAGGCTCAAGTAAAGTCCTGCATTCCTTTGTTTATCCTTTTCTGTTTTTGGTGTTCAAATGTTGCCTTAAATTACCTCTTTATCACCCTCTGCAATAATTTGGTCGTTTAAGTTCAAACTGTAGCAAAACGTTCCCTGTGTGTATGTTCTTCCAAAGTTTCTAGTTCAGTGCTGAACTGGAATCAGCTTCCCGTGGTAAAAGCAGAAATTTTGCAACTACATATCTCTGGCTTTAACTCAGATCACTTTTAAAGTTGCAATTATATGGAACTATCAACAAAATCGATGTGTATTTTTATCTTATTTAGGTCTCTAGGCAGATAATGTGTGTTGTCATTTGTCCATTTACATTGGGGAGGACGACAAATTAGTAAGTTGCATTAGCTTTTTGAATGTATCTGAAAGAACTTTTGAGGAATATCTAATAAATTCTCTCATTTGGATACTTTTATTGGACATCCATATAAGATTAATAGCATCTTCTTGATTATAGAATAATATTGTGTGTGATTGTAGACCCATCAGTTGCTTTAGTTTTAATCCTCATATGTTGTTTTCGTGATTGATCTAATATGCAGTTGTAACTAGATCATATGCGCTAAATGACTAATGTCATTATTAATCTTGTATTAACCTTACTCCTCTGCATCGTTGTAGCTGGTGGAGTAATCCTGATAAGATAAATAAAGTGGAAGATCTCACGCTGATGGAATGTGCACTAAGGGAGTCACTTAATGCAGTTCATGTTCAGAAGGTAATCTTTCCAAAAACTGGATTAGTGCTAGTATTTGGTTTTGGTATTACTTGGTAATCCTAGTGGAGCAACAAGTTTTTGGAAACACCATACTATTGATGAACTGAGTTGATTGTTTACCTATCCTTTGTCAAATCCTCTAACTATTCATGCTCCTTTGTATGTATGATAATTAGGTCATGGTTATTCAAGGTTAAACTACATGGTGACTTCCCTTGCCCTTCCTCCCTTCTATTTTTGTTTGTCTCTTATATCTGTTGCTTGGGAAAAACAGTGTAAAATGTGTAAATAGTTTAATGCTTCTGCATTTGAATGTCATATAACAGCTCCAGAACACGCCACATTTGCATCTTTTGATGAACAGTGGACTAGATGGGCAAACTCACCCATGGCATCCAGCAAATAAAATAGAGCAAATGCCATTCCCTCAGGCACCAAACATTCTACCTCAGGAGTGAGTATTAGACATATTTATTCAGCATTGTTATATTATTCCCCTTTTGACAATCTTAGTGTTTCACACTTAAAATTACTGGATTTTGATAATCGCTAACATTGCATGAAACAACTCAAGTAATATTCTTACAATCAATTGTTTCTCTGTAGAAATATGGGATACTCCGGAGATACTTCAGTTGGTGAATCTTCTCATGTTCTGGACTCTGGAAAAGTTGATCAAGCTAGACAGGCATCAACTGCAATACTAGATCACAGTGTCTTGAATGATCTAACTGGTATAGACAGGTTGAGACAGCAACTAAGTGAGCAGTATCCATACAACCCCAATGATAATCTTGGTCTGCTGGAAAGGAAAATATTGGATCCTCAGAGTGATGTCAATTTTAAAGGATATTTGATGGATTATGAATTTCAAAGAAATTTCAACCTAACTAGGTCTGTGGATTCAGTCAAAAATACTGCAGCTGATGCCGTTGATTTTCCAGATTTTGATGAAAAGTCCTATTTACAGGTAATTTTACCTGTTTCCACACTCTCAACTCTGTGACAGCTGGTTATTGGAAAAAAGGTTTAGTTGTCCATCTTTCAAATGGAATTTATCTGCTCCATGAATGTTTCCTTGTTCTCTTTGATAGTTGAATATGTTGATGCAGGTCATATATTACTCCATTAAACAAACCACAATCTCCAAATATATTGTCATGTAATTGATCCTGTCTGGTCTAACATTTCTTACTCGGTCTAACTTGTTTTTTGAATTTATTTCCTGCAGCAAGCAACTTCCAGTGATTGAACAGTCGAGATAAGTCACACTACTTCTGTAGAATGATGTCTCATCGTATGATGAGGTTTACAGATGCAGTGTTTGTTGAGAGTTATGTTAGAGTATGTATTAGGTGTTTTGCTTAGCGAATCCTGACACCACACTTGGTGAAAGTAGAATTAGAGTTTCCTCATATATGAGATCTTGGTAAAAGACCAATTTCATTTTACTTCAATAAATTAGTGGGAAATGTTTTGCAATTAAGACGCAAATTGAACTGCTACAAGAAAATTTTTCCCTTTACTAAATCCAAGTCGCGAAGAGCATCAAGAACTAGTTAAAGAGGTCTGTTGTTTCACATTATAAGCTAACAAGAGCACAAATCACATTCTTTTGATGATCTAGTAGTGGGAATAACACGAATAAGAAATGCTGTACATTAAAGGTTTCCTTGTTTAACACAAAGCTCTATTCTTGATCAAAATCCATAACATGGTTACAAGGTAACAAATATACTGAATCAAGTTTCCCATGAGGTTTCTATTTGCTGAGTGTTTGGATGATGGTGTTGTGCCATGGGTCAGAGATGTGCTGCAGAAGGTTGTCAAAAGGTCCCTTTCCAGTCACATTGTGCTGCACTATGAATCCCAAAAAGGCCAACATTGCCAATCTCCCTGCAAAATTTCCAGTTGAAAATTAGGCTGATTCAAATATATAGTCATTTAAAAAATAAACATCCATTTAAAGGACTTACCATTAGCAAGTTCCTTCTCCTTGGCCTCTTCAGTTGGTGCAAAGTTGAGTGGGTTGAAAATACCACCAGGGTATCCAACTTGATTAGGAGGCAAGCTGTAGTTCTTGAAGATAGGGTCTTGGTTGACACTTCCTGGGTTCTTAATGTCTTGCCACCTTCTGATCTCGACATAGTGGAACAAGATGAACTCGATCACAAACAGGGTCGATGAAGATGCAAAGTACTCAGATTTTCCAGCATCGTACCATTTAGGCACGTTGATGATCCCAATGCTAGTGAAAACCTCAGGCAGCAACATCCCAGCAACCCCCAACATAGCCCAACGACCATTCACCAGTTCAGCCTGGATGAACCATTTCAAGTTCTCTGGATCTTCAGCAAGTCCCAATGGATCAAAACCATTGTCTCCTGGGAGACTAAGTAACCATTCCAATATTAGAACAAGGTTAAATTTAACATGATATCGAATTTAAGCTTGTAAATGAAATAGACCGCTTAATAACTAATTTATGTAGGCAAAAAACTGTGATGTTGAATATATGTACCTTCCATCAAGATAAGCAGGAGAGGCTAAGCCTGGAAGCCATTGACCTTTCTTAGCTTCAACCTTGATTGAGTTGTAAGATGAAGAAGTTGAAGGTCTAAAAGAGACGTCCCTGTTTAACCTTCCAGATGATCCAGTGAGGAACCTGGTTTTTAAGTGACATGGCCGGAAAATGGCGGCGGAAGCTTGTGTTGTGACGGTTGCCATCTTTCCGATTTGAAGAGTAGTTAAGTGATATTGGGAGAAATGGCAGTGGAGTTTTAAGGCTGAGTTGAAAACTTAGTATGTTTTGTATATGCATTTGTATTGCCATTTCAATGGCACAATTGTGGCTCTGGTTCAATCTTGAAGAGTGACAAGATTTTTTAGAATTCAACGGCTGGATTTGGTTGTGAAATTGATAGTAGCCAATGAGAAGAAATGGCCCTTATCTCCTTATCTCTGCTTCCATATCTTCAAATCTGTTTCTTTATTTCTGTTGGTTTGGTAAGATGATGAGGGACCCAAGAAATTGCCACGTAAATATAGAGGAGATTTTTTTGAAGAAGGAAGTGGAAATTGGGGAATCTGTTGGTGGAAAGATCTTTGCCATATGGAATAATTAGTATCCAATGAGGACGTGACAACTCAAAGTTAGTCTTGGCAGAAGATATCTATTATGACTTTATTGAGATAATTGGGTGAGACTGAGTCATTTTTTTTAGGTCCAAAAACTAATGTTTAGCCATTGTTTGGGATGCAATAGAAAGTTGTTTTTGGACAAATACACTTCCAGCTAAAATATGGGATAACTCCACCGCATGATGTTGGAGTTCAAAATTTTGACAACTTGCATTTCAAAAATTCTATGGTGTTTCAAATTTTAGGAAATTTTTATGGCATTTGAAATAAGTATCATGAGTGAAATGATGATAAAATTTTAAGGCAGTATAATGAATCTTTAACTTTTTAAATAGGTATGATGAGTAAAATAATTATTTCGAACAAGGCTTGTTATAAATTGTACCATAGCATTCTGTTTTAAAGGTAGAAACTCTTAACATAGTTTCTCTTTTAGAATGTCCATACTCAAGCGCATGAAGCTTTACCTCTATGGGGATTGTGAACTCCAAGATAATGTGATAAGAGTTTTACTTATAAACTTTTTAAGGTTGGCTAATGTTGAAAAGTTTTTGAGGTTTGGCTAAAACTTGACAAAAGTGTCTATTTGCCAATTTCAGGAAATTGGGCCACATCAGTTCAGGCCTAGTCCAATTATTAGCTCCTCCGTTAATGGGCTAGAAAGTGTTGGACCTTGTTGCTTTCTGATTACAATAAGTACATTTTATGAGAGAAAATTTAATAAATGACAATCTAGAATTATGTTATTACTAATAATGATAATAGAATTAAAATTTCAAGTCATTGCAAGATTTACTTTTCCAAAACTAGCAAAATAGTGTAAAAATATTTAACCTTAAAAAATCT
>JBCEWC010022194.1:0-10128 GCA_038996855.1 Solanum aculeatissimum | reverse complement strand
AAGAATGTGTGAAGGAAGAGATTGGGTTTTCTTTTTAATAGAGAAAGGAAAAGGGGAAAGTGAGTGAAGCGCGAAAGGTTCCAACATTGAGGTTGGTTCATTTTGGGATTGGATTTGAGCTATTGGATATGTTCATGTGATAATTGTGAGATCTAGATTGATTCATGAGTAAATGGGCTGATATGATAGAATTTTGAAAGAAATATGATCCTGATAATACCAAAATTTGAGTATATTGTGAACCTATTGATAAATTGAGTTGTAATATTAAGAATTTAGATGATCATGGATATTATTATGATCATATCAGACTTGTGATATCATTTGGAATGATATTTGATAAATTTAAGATAATAATGATATACTTGAGATTTATGAGCATGTGTTAGGACTTGCCGAGTCCGATTTTATTAACATTCAGACTATAAATGAGTGGGTGGTGATTTGTGACTTATTGATGGTATTGTGGTACTAATTGATGCACCTGACCTAGCCTTGGTGATTCTATGGCTATTGTACATGTCTATCTTCATTTGTATTGCTACTACGTTTATACTTGAATTGTTGCATTGGTGTGCACACATCTTATACTTAACTAATTGCATTGGTATACACAGAACTTATACTTGAATGGTTGTATTGGTATGCACACATCTTATAATTGAATTGTTGCATTGGTATGCACATAACTTATACTTGAATGGTTGCATTGGTATGCACACATTTCATATTGCATCTGTACTACATGAGATATTATGATACTTGAGACATTAAAGCTTAAGGGCTGTGATGCCTTGGGATACTTCAGTATGAGGCCTACGATGCCTTGAGATACTTCAGTTTATGACCTGCGATGCCTTGAGATATTTGAGTACATGGCATGTGATGCTCCCGGGTTTTATATGGTAGCTTTGGCTCAATAGATGTGTACATCAACCCTGTGATGGTTGTGATTCCACCTTTTTTGTAGCCTTCAACACCATTGCATTCATATATCACATATGCATTGCATCATTTATTGCACTTACTGCCTATATTTGTTTTTATTTATGTTATACTATGTACTAACCTCGTGATGCAGGTTATAGGATTCTTTGTTATTACATACTTGTTTGATTTTGCTTACCCAGTTAGTTGAACCTACTAGATACATTTCGGTGTATTCACCCTACTTTGGTTTCTCCCTATATATTGAGCATAAGGACCCCATCAGCGTAGTTAACATCATTTCACCAGAGTCTTCTTTTATCTATCTTAGATCTTAGTGGTGAGGCTCATACTTTGAGTTGTCCTGGATCTTTTGAGATTTCTTTTGTTGCTTTCTATTTCAGACTTAATCAAACAACATTGTATTATCATTTGTGACAATTATATTTATTCTTTTGTACTACTTTAGATGCTCTTGTACTAATGACTCAGGTTTTGAGATTTTATTTTTATGATGTGGTCGCAATTCAATTTTGGGTTATGCCACATTTGGTATCAGAGCTCTAGATTTATTTGGCTCTTGACTCAAGAGCAAGGTGTGTAGTAGAGTCTTCCAGATCAATGTTTTGACGTCCATACCCATCTTTGGGAGGCTATGGGGCACTTGATAGGATAAAAACTTTTATGTCTTGCTTCTATTTGTGTGTTTCTTCATATCACATGTTTTGAAAGTATCTAATCTACTCCTTCTAATGTTGATTACCAGGACCTGACAATCTGTGAGAGAGCTTGATCCAGCTGATGTGGCTTCCATTCGAGATTGAGGTAGGGTTGGTGATAGGGACAGGGACCGAAGACATGCTAGAGTGGAAGCTCCACGTAGAGGAAATACTAGATCAACTTCTCCAGAGCCTGAGTTTGAGCCAGAGAGGCCTACAGACTATGTTTCACCATCTTTAGCCCCTGCTGCTACACCCTCAGTTCAAGAGTTACTTTTGCGGGTATTGGCTATATTGGAGGGAGCTCCTCCGACCCTAATTATTATTGATGTTCCATATTCTACAGTGTTGATTGACCCTTCTGTAGCTCCAGCTGAGCCAACCATGATCTATGTTGATCGTTCCTCATTTCCATCGAATCCTCCTATGACTGTATGGCTCCACCTCAGACATCTTCATCGAGTTCGAGTGCACAACTTCAGAGTTTGGCTATTGCTCTATCTATTGCACCACTTCTATTTATGGTGCCACCATGTTCTTCGAGCCCAACCATATCTATTACTGAGCAAAAAAGTTTTGAGTAGTTTGTTCGATTGGTACCCTCGAGATTTGATAGTACACCTGGAGATAGAATTTGGGCATTCTCGAGTTGCATGGAGTTGTTTACACTTCTTACCAGTTCACCGGACTAACCAAGGAGTGGTGGATGTCAAGTTTAGCTTATCAACCTGTTGGATCTCCAACCATTACATGGGAGTAGTTTATCAAGGTATTCTTAGAGAAGTTCATGTCATATAGCCTTAGGGATAGACACAGGGATGAGTTAGATAGACTTCAATAGGGTTTTATGTCGGTGTTGGATTATCAGGCCATATTCTATGTATTTTCTAGATATGCCTTGTCCAACATCCTTACCATGTTTGAGAGGATTCAATGCTTCACCAAGGGGTTGGTAGGGTATTTTCAAGAGGCTACAACTTCCTTAGCTCTAGCTAGAGGCACATTTTAGAGTGTAGTGAATCACATTTACATGATAGAGCATATTAGACATGATAGTCTTGATAGAAAGGGTGGCGGGAAGAGATTTTGTCAGCATGTGCATTTTAGTGGGCACCTTCCAAGAGATATAGAGTTTCAGAGGCAGGGTCATCAGGGTCGAGCAGTTCATGCAACCATTTTAGCATCTGACAGTGTTGATTGGTGTAGGCCTAATTAGACAGGATGTGATAGCTCTCTTGGTGCAACTAGACGTGGTGGATTTTAGGGACAACCATCTAAAAAATAGGAGACCAAGGTTTGTTATCATTGTGATGAGATTGGAAACTTGGCCCATCGTTGCCCTCACTATGCACCTCCCACTCAAGCTTCAGGGTCTCAGCCAGCCCATCCAGCTCCAACACTGGAAGCCAGAGACACCTCGCAAAATATGAGGGGAGGTATTAGAGGAGGAGGTTGTGGCACTGTGAGAGGTAGAGCCTGTGGAGGCCCACAGGGCTAGTGATGGTCGCAGAGTGTGCTATACTATTCTAGATAGATCTAAGGCAGAGGCCTTTGATGAAGTTATCATAGGTATGTTCTAGTGTGCCACCATTCTGCTTCAATTTTATTTGATCCAAGCTCTACTTATTCATATGTACCAACTTATTTTGCTTCATATCTTGATATTATGTGTGAGCCTCTTACCAAGCCTATTTGTGTTTCCACCTTGGTATATGAATCATTAGAGGTGAATCAGGTGTATCAGGGGTTTTTTATGACTTTTATGGGGAGAGATACTATTGTTGACTTAATATTGCTTGATATGGTTAATTTGGATGTGATATTGGGTATGGATTGGTTGTCGCCTCATCATGCTATTCTTGACTGCCATGCAAAGATCGTGAACTTATCTTGCTAGGATTTACCTCAGTTGATATGTATTGGAGCATCTAGATCCTATCCTAAGGGAGTTATTTCTTATATGCATGTCTGCCGATTGATGGATAAGGGTTGTTTGTCATATTTGGCTCACGTTTAGACTATTTTGCAGGAGTCCACATTATTGGAGAGCACCAAGATTGCTAGAGAGTTTATGGATGTATTCTCGACTTATTTGCCTTGTGTCCTCTAGATCGTAATATAGATTTTGCTATTGATGTGGAGCCGGGCACTAAGCCCATTTCTATTGCCCCCTATCGGATGACTCCAGTTGAGTTGAAGGAGTTGAAGGAGCAATTAGAGGATTTGTTGAAGAAAGGGTTCATTCGTCCGAGTGTATCTCCTTGGGGTGCTCCTATCTTATTTGTGAAGAAGAAGGATGTCACTATAAGTATGTGTATTGATTATCGCCAGTTGAACAAAGTGACCATCAAGAATAGGTGTCCTTTACCTCTCATTGATGATCTTTTTGACCAGTAGCAGGGAGCCTCAGTATTCTCCAAGATTGATTTGAGGGCCGACTATCAGCAGTTGAGAGTTCGGGAGTATGATATCTCGAAGATAACTTTCAGGACCCATTATGTCCATTATGAGTTTGTGGTTATGTCATTCGGGTTGACTAATGCCCTTGTTGCTTCTGTGGAGTTGATGAACTGAGTGTTCAAGCCCTACTTGGGCATATTTGTGATCATGTTTATAGATTATATCTTGGTTTACTCAAAGAGTGAGGTTGATTATAAGGATCTGGACCTCAAGAGACTTTAATAATGCTTACAAAATTGATTCCCAATGTTTTTTGCCAAGGTGTCCCTCCAAGGACACCTCCATGAGCCGTAGAGGGGCCCATGAGCCATAGAGGTGAGCCTGGGTTCATTCCTTGGCTGCCTTGTGTTTTTGGGGCTTGGTGGCTCTCCATGAGCCGTTCACAACTCGTGGTCTTCACCACAGCTCATGAAGATGGCTCTTGGGAGGAGCCCATACCTTCAGTGCCTTGATTATGACTAAGGGAGCCACAATGGGCACTTGTATGGACCGTGCAAGCCACCACGGGTCATGGTGGGCTTCTTTGGAGGGACCCTCTAAGAAATTTCTCTAAGTATAAAGTACCATCTTGGAACTTGGGTACCTTCCACAGACACTTTCACGGTCTGTGGAAGGGTTCACGGATCATGGTCCGTCCTTCCAAGCGACCTAGTTAGTTTTTTAGTCCACTTCATTAATAGTCTTTTCATAATTTTTGTTTATTGTAAGGACCTTTAATGACCTTTACACCTATCCTAAACCTCTAAATCAGTCCATACTTAGTCTACTACTCATTCACACTCTTTTTCATCATTCAAGCTTTGGAATTCAAATCCTAAAACTCTCACTTCAAGTCTTGTGTTGGGGATTCAAGTCAAGGGTTCAACAGGGCTTCAACCCAAGTCAAATCCATTCTAAATCTTCTAAACTCTTGAGGTATGTGGGATTGATTCATGATTTTCTTCCAATCATGAAGACCCAAAAATCTATTTCTTCAATTTTATGATTCTTAAGTATAATTTGGAAATGTCTCTTAAATTAGTTTTAATTTGTTGAAATTGAGCTATGGGTTGTACTTAATTATTGATTTTATGATGATTTGAATCTTATTATTATGATTTACATAGAATTTATGAAGAATTGAATATGCATGTCCCTTTAATTTATGAATCTACATGGGTAATTCAAATTATATTTCAATTCTTAATTTCAATATGGATTTATTATGATTTTATTTTAGTATGATGTTTTATTTATGAACTCTAGTTATCCATGTTATTTTTTCATTCGTCATGACATATGTATGCATGAAATAGTATTTTCATGAGATTTATGATGTGGATTATGATCCATATATGATAATGACTATGATTTCAAGCAAGTATGGTTATGACATGACATGTGACCACATAATGTCTATGATATGACTTTTAAGCATCTATAGGTGAGGATTCACAAACATGTACAAGTTTTAATGAGCTACTCCTGTGCATGTATTCATGAATTGAAGTATGATTTGACTTTTTAGCCCAAGTATGCATGATTACGAAGTTTATTTGACTTTTAAGACTAAGTACGCATGATGAAGATTTTTAAAGACTTATTCTCCTTTTTCAAGAATGTATATGTATATGTATTGGAGGTGGGGGCTCGACCCTAGGGGTCCTTATGTAAAGTATCTTTTCTAATAACTACGTGCCAATGTAGGTTTATCCTCTTTACCTTTTTTAGGGATAGTATCCCCCTCTTTAGGGTTGGTATTCCCTTTTTTAGGTACGATATTCCCCCTTTTTAGGGATGGGAGCTATCTTTGCCAAGTAGTCTACCCTTTTCTCCAATGTAGGGTGAACATTGGAATTTCACGTAATAGCTCGCTTGGTCTTATATGTTGGTTGAGGTCACATCCCTATATGTTTAAGTATTATGACATTCATGCATCATGAATTTAAGGCATGTTGGTATGATATTCTTTCTTTATATATATATGTGCCCTTGTCATCTAACATTGAAATGCAGGTTACCATGTTTATATGCATTGCATGCCCGCATACTTAGCACATTCAAATGTACTAACACATACTTTTTGCCTACATGATCTAACCATGTAGGGACCAGAGACTATCTTCATCCACCTTTTGACGGCTAGATTGATTAAGAAGAGTTGACTTATGGTGAGTCCTTTCATCCAAGGACAAACCCACCTCTATTTACCTGCTCATGTTTATGTTTATGTTTAATTTATTTCTTTCAAATTTTAGGCTGAGCCCGGGACATGTCTTGACCTCATCCTATCAATGGCTTAGAGGCATTATTGGACATTATATAAACTCTATGTACTAGCTTGTTATGTCTGATGCTTGTTGCTTTTGGAGACTATGCTTATGCTTATCTTGTGATAATGATGTTATGATGTGATTATGAGATGATGAAATTCCATACCCTATAACATCCCCATAGCATGAGTCATACTTACCTACCCCTTAGTCCTTATTTGCTATGTGAATCTATGTAAATCCCTTTCCCTGTGACACCCTGTTTCCCTTAAAATTACTTGCTTGATGTTTAATTATGCGCTTTCAGACCAATAACATGTATATGGATGCTATGAGGCTTGTTTGAGGACTTTTGGGTTCCCATTCTCCATGTTACTCCCAGGCCCTAGGTCCGGGACGTGACACCGACTATGTTCAGCACTTGAAGACTGTACTCCAGACATTGAGATAAGAGAAATATATGTCATGTTCTCAAAGTGTGAGTTTTGGCATGAGTTGTTTTGCATTGCTTTGGCATAAAGTGTCTAAAGATGGTATTATGGTTGATCTGGCCAAGGTGGTAGCGGTTCATTAGTGGAGTGGGCCTTTTCTGTGACTGAGATTTAGAATTTCATTGGTTTGGTGGGGTATTATCAGTATTTTATTTAGGTATTCTCTTCTATAGTAGCCCCGTTGACGAAACTTACTCACAAGGATATGGTATTTTAGTGGTTTGAGGAGTGTGAGGTGAGTTTTCAAAAGCTCAAGGATTTATTGACTTCAATAACTATTCTTGTTTTGCCCCAGGAGAGAGTGCCATTTGTATTATATTATGATGCTTCTGGTGTGGGTTTGGGTGGTGTATTGATGCAAAGGGGGAAAATGATAGCTTATGCTTCTAGACAACTAAAGGTACATGAGCGGAACTACACTACCCTTGACTTAGAGCTGGTTGTGATAGTATTTGAGTTGAAATTATGGTGGAATTATCTTTATGAGGTGCATTGTGAGATCTTTATTGATCACCGAAGTCTCAAATACATCTTTTCCCAGCCGAATTTAAACATGAGGCAACAAAGGTGGTTGGAGTTGCTAAAAGACTATGACATCTCTATTCTATATCATCCGAACAAGGAGAATGTAGTGACATATGCTTTGAGTCGAAACACCACTAGTATGTGGAGTTTGGGAACTTGAAGGCTGAAGAGAGGCCCTTAGCTTAGGAGGTTTACTCGCTTGCTAGATAGTTGGTTCATTTGGATATTTCCCTCACCTGAGTATCTTTACCTTTGTTGAGGCTAGATCGTCGTTTCTTGATCAAGTATGTACTAATCAGTTCGAAGATTCTAGATTATGCTTGATTCATGAAAAAGTGTTGAGGGATGAAGCTAAGGTGGCTATTATTGATTGTGAGGGTGTTTTAAGGATAAATGGTAGAGTTTGTGTACCTAAGGTAGGGGATTGGGTGAGATTGATATTGGAGGAGGCCCATTGTGCTAAATATTCCATCTAGCCTTGTGTGGTAAAGCCGTACCATGATCTAAAACAACATTCTTTGTGGTTCGAGATGAGAAAGGATAATGCTAAGTTTGTGGCAGTGTCTGAATTGCCAACAGGTCAAGTATGAGCACCAAAGACTCAATGGATCGATGCAGATGATGCCCATTCTCGAGTGGAAAAGAGAGAGAGTGAGTATGGATTTTGTTACAAGTTTTCCCATGGCCTTGGGCAAGTGTGACTCAGTTTGGGTGGTTGTTGATCATTTGACCAAGTCAGCTCACTTTCTACTAATGAAGACTAGCTACAGTGCAGAGTAGTTGGCTAGGTTATATATCCGGGATATTATCAGATTGCATGGGGTGCCAGTATCTGTAGTGTCAGATCGAGGATTTATGTTCATTTCCCATTTCTGGCAGACTCTACAACGTGGTTTGGATACTCGGTTGGATTTGAGTTCAACTTTGCACCCTCAGACTGATGGCCAGTCCGAGCGCACTATTCAGGTGATGGAGGATATTCTTCGGGCTTGTGTGATAGATTTTGGGGCCCAGTCGGACTAACACTTACCATTAGAAGAGTTCACATATAACAACAGTTACCATTCTAACATTCAGATGGCACCATTTGAGGCCTTGTATGGCCAAAGGTGTAGATCACCCATTTGATTGTTTGACTTGGGTTCAACAGATGAGTTGAGTGTGGATCTACTTAGAGATGCCATGGACGGGGTCCGATTGATATAGGTTATACTATTGACTGCTTAGAGTCGCTAGAAGATTTATGTCGATCGGAGGACTAGGCCTCTTGAGTTCTCTATTGAGGACAGTGTTTGGCTTAAAGTTTCACCCATGAAGGGTGTGATGATATTCGAGAAGAGGGGAAAGCTCAGTCCTAGATTTATAGGCCCATTTAAGATTCTAAGGAGAGTTAGTGAGGTTGCCTATGAGTTGACATTACCCCCAAGACTATCATCTGTTCATCCTATATTTTTTGTTTCCATGCTCCATCGGTACATCCTAGATGAGTCCCATGCAATCTCTTGTGAATCTGTTGATTTGGGTTAAGACTTGTCTTATAAAGAGGAGTCGGTAGCTATAAGTACAGGCAGGTCTGGAGGTTGAGGTCCAAGGATATACCTTCAGTGAAGGTTCAATGGCGACACCATTCTTTTGATGAGGCTAATTGGGAGTTGGAGCCTGACATGCGGACCAGATATCCTAGCCTTGTTGAGGCTTCAAGTACTCTTCTTTCTCTTATTTTTTAGGACGAATATTATTTTTAGTGGTGAATGATGTAATGACCTTGTTGGTCAGTTTTGAGCTTATATGCGAAAGTTACTATTTTGCCATTTTGTAAGTTTCTTTGGCCCGATTTTGAGCTATTTGTATTGTTGGAACTGAAATCATGAGTTTTAAAAGTGAAAAATGTGAGTTTTGTCATTTTTAGAAGCTTAAGTTATTGAAAAAGTGAGTTTTTGTACCATTATGAGTTTCAAGTGTTGGATTGGAGATCCATCAATTTTATTATGCCTGAAACGTTGAAACTAGTTTAGGAGAAGTTACAAAACTTAATTCGGAGTTAAAATGATATTTTTGGACCCAAAGTTATGTTTTGAGTTATTTTCGGAATCAAAGTTTGACTTTGGTCAACATTCGGAGTTTGGAAGCTTGAATTGAAATTCTGAAAATTTTAGTAGTTCCAAATGGTTACACTAATGCTAGAAATGGTATTGTTATAATTTTCAGAGTTTTCGAGGGTAGTTTTGATATGTTGAGTTTTAAATTAGTTTATGTGAGTTGCATTGGTAAATGTAGCTAGTAGGACTAAAAATTGAATTTTGATTATTCCGTTGAGTCTATATCGTAGTTTGTAGTATGGATGCATATTTTTTTATGTAATTCTGATTCCAAATAAGTGTCAAGGGTCCATTTAGAGTTTTAGGCATAACTGATATATCTGGTTCTGGTGCAGTCACTTTCATTCTCCGCGTTTTAGGAGGTCTGGTGACTTATGCTCTGCATTCGCGGGGTTTTGATTCACTTTCGAGGAGGGTTGTTCCCCTCCAATCTGCATTCGTGGAGGGTTATGATTTTTTCCTCTTTGCATTCACGGAACCCCATCCGCAGTCGCAGTGTTTTTATACCTTAATAGTGTTAAATTTGTGAAACCTCCATTTTTATCCATTTTCAATTATTTCAAGCTTTTGGGGTAATTTTTGAAGAAGGTTTTCGTAGAATTCTTTTGGGTAAGTGTTTCTAACATCTTTTTAATTAATTTTCATGAGTTTTATC